>JANHFL010176123.1:0-10161 GCA_032468155.1 Oxyrhabdium leporinum
AGACCTCTGGGGCCACATGGCAGAAGGAACCAGGCCAAAGCCCAGGTCTCCTGAACATTTGGATCTCTTCTCAGATTGGTGTTTGGTTTTCGGTTTTTGTTTTTGTTTTTTAAATTCCTTCCACGTTTGTTGAGAATTATTTCCATGGTGTTCTTGTAGACGCAACGATCTCAGATGGCGGGAGTGGAAACTGCGGCTGGGCCAATGTTAATGGAATTAAGAGACGTTCAGATGTTATAAAAGTACGTTCGGGTTTTTCCGCATCTCGAGTGCTTTCCGTTCATAGTTTACTCCAGGTAGGGTTCCCTCCCCTCAGTTTGAGAAGAAGCGGGGACCTCTGGGCTCTGATGTGGATGGAAGCTCTGTGAGAAAGCTAATGTTCTGACCCAGCTCCCCAAACACAACAAACCCCTCTGTATTTAAATCAATGTTCCCTTTATTAGGAGCACCAGCAGCCCCGGCAAAAAAGTTTCTCTCTCAACGCGGGCTAACAAGTCCATCTGGCAGGGAGGTGAATAGTTGTCTGCCACACCTATTCATCTCTGCCCCCTGCCTTTGATCCCCAGAGCTAGGGTGGGGCTTGGCTAGCAGCGGTGGCTCTTCCGTCCCGAGGACCGGCCTATAGATTTCCACTGCTCTCCTCTCCTCTGCCTTCTGCGCATCCGCGCGTCAGGCACTGGACCCAACTGTTCCTCCTCTTCCTCATCAGATCTGGGGGCTGCTGACTCTCCATCTGAGGGCTGGCGGATGGCTCAGGCGCTCTCTCTCTTTCTCTCTCTCCCTCCCTCTCCCTCCTGTGGATTTCAGATTGAATTCCAGTTTTCTTCCTTTCTTAAAAACTAAGGGGCTCTTTTGTAGATGGTATTGTGAGTCTACCAGGATTCTTCAGAGAAGAAAAGAATGAATAGGCATGATGAAACAAGCTCCATCTGGAGCAGCTGCTCTACAGATAGTCCTCAACTTACAACCACAGTTGAGCCCAAGATGCCAGTTGTTAAGTGAGACGTTTGAGTTTTGCCCCATTTTATGACCTTTCTTGTCTCGGTTGTTCAGTGAATCACCGCAGTTGATAAGTCAGTAACCTGGTTGCTAAGTGAATCTGGCTTCCCCATGGGCTTCACTTGTCAGACAATCGCAAAAGGGGATCGCATGACCTTGGGACACAACAATGCTCATAACTGCCAAGCGTCTGAATTTTGATCTCACGACCATGGGGATGTGGCAAAAAGCCATAATTGTGAGACACGTTCATAAGTCCCTTTTTTCAGTGCTGTTGTTAACTTCAAACGGTCGCTAAATGAATTTGTCAGGGTTCCGAGTAATACACCCATAGCAAACAAAACTGAGGCAAGTAGATTCCTCAAAGAATAGCTTTATTGGGTGTATCGTATTGGCACAGTTCTGGTGAAAACTGAGTCTGAAGGTTCCCGTGGTTCATCTATTCATCTCCGCCCCCTGCCTTTTATCCCCAGAGCTAGGGTGGGGCCTCGCTAGCAGCGGTGGTTCTTCCTTCCCAAGGACCGGCCTATAGATTTCCACTGCTCTCCTCTCCTCTGCCTTCTGCACTGCTGCACGTCAGGCACTGGACTCGGCTGTTCCTCCTCTTCCTCATCAGCCACCTCCAGACTTGGGGGCCGTTGACTCTCCATCTGAGGGCTGACGGACAGCCCAGGCTCCACCTCTGTCTCTCTCTGACAGCTCCATTCCCTCTTCCCCCTCGGAGCTCTCAGGTTGCCTATGCTGCCTCCTCTGATTCGACCGCTGGAGGGGCCGGCAGCCGACAGACCACAACACTATCCTGTGCCCCATAGGTTCTGTTTCAAAAGGCAACTGGACTTTTGCTTTGCTTGAAGACATTTCGCTTTGTATCCAAGAAGCTTCTTCAGAAGAACTGAAGAAGCTTCTTGGATGAGAGGCGAAACGTCTTCAAGCAAAACAAAAGCAAGTCCTTTTTGAAAAAGCACCTTTGGGACAACCGTGACCTTGGGTGACTGAGAATCTCCAGAGACGATCTATGAACCTGTGGAAGCCCTGAGCACTTACTCGGTTGATTCCATATGTCTTGGGTAGCCATTCTAGATGATCCGAAGTTCTGTAGTACCAACTGCCAGTGCCAGCATATTGGGAGAGTGATGGGTTGCAGAATAGGAGGACTGTGGGGTCCTTGGTGCTCTCTGAGCTTGGTGGTTCTCTTTCAGACATTTCATAACCCAACCAGGTAACATAATCAGTGCTAGAAGGGAGTGAAGTAAACAGTCAAGGACTTGCCAACTCCAACAACAATCCAATAATAATAACCTAATCAAGGAGTCACCAAGGACTCTCCCACCAACACTGACAGGGCAAGACACTGGTATATAAAGAGCAATACACACCCCTTGTAGGATAGATGATGTTACCTAGTTGGGTCATGAAATGTTTCCTTACAAACATCAGTTACCAAATTCAGAGACCACCAGGGACACCGTAGCCATTGTTGTCTCCCTCCTCTCCGTAAACCCCACTCCTTACTGCACTGATGAGGTTACCTAGTTGGGTCATGAAACATCTACAAGAAAACGGCCAAGCTCAGAGAGAAAACAAAAGACCTCACAGTTCTACCCTCTGCTACCAATCTATTGATAATCCTAAGGATCCAGGAAAAGATGTTCTAAGAATGGGTTCCCGAGTGGCTGGATCTGGTGGACGGCCGAGCCTCCAGGACCATGACACTTCATTGTAGGTTTAGTTTGGATTCCTGTTAGGAGGTCTCCTCTCTGTATATGGTCTCCCGCAACCCTTTGTTCCAACAATAGGCAAAGCTATTGTCTTCTCAAGCAATGGGACATCTCTGGATGGTGCAAACAAAACTCCACCCTATTCTGCCTTTGAGGTTGTCACATAAACCATGTTATTTGTCAGCCACTGTCCCCTGGGCCAATGCTCTCTCGGAATTCCCTCACTCTGAATGTTAAGGTTTCCTTGTCTCATCTTCTATAAGGAGAAACGTCCTAACAGTGAGGACAATTAACCAGTGGAACAGCCTGTCTCCAGAAATCGTAGGCGCTCCATCACTGGATGTTTTTAAAAGGTCTAAACCAGGGGGTGTCAAACTCGATTTCATGCAGGGCCACATCAGGGTTGTGTTTGAGTTCAGGGGGGGGCGTGGTCGTGGCAAGGTTGACATCACTTGTGTCAGGGGCGCCTGTGGTGGCCCGAGCACTCTGCCAGAGAAAACAGGCTCCTGAACTTCGTTTTCAGCTGCGACGGCAACCCTCTGTCAGCGAAAACGGAGCTCGGGCGAGCCATGCATCGCCCTTGTCAGCTCCATTTTGGCTGCAGTGGCCTGCAACTCTCTGCCGGCAAAAATGGAGCTCGGGAGTGCCTGATGCGGCCCTTCCGAGCTCCATTTTCGGCTGCAACGGCCTCCTGCAACCCTCTTGTCAGCAAAAACGTGCTGTCCTTCACTGTTTCCAGAGCAGCCCCCGCGGGTCAGATCTAAGCACCCTGCAGACCGGATCTGGTCCCTGGGCCTTGAGTTTGACACCCCTGGTTTAGACAATCACATATCTGAAATGGTATAGGTTCTCCTGCTTCAGCAAGGGGGCTGGACTAGAAGACCTCCAAGATCCCTTCCAGCTCATTCATTCATTCTATAAGTCTGGCATCAGGGTGGTGGGATGGCTTTATTTTCATAATTACAAATGCTTCTTTGCTGTCTGGTTTTGGGTGCTGAAATATTAGCAGGGGCTAAGATCAGGACAAATTTCAGGGTTGGTGTTTCTCTGCTCAGTAGAGAGGGACCTCAAGCCATCTCAGCCCACCCCCTCTGTTGCATTTTTCTAAAGAGGTATCTGTGAGTTATAGAAAGCACTTTTCCAAAAACTGGTTGCCCCAATAGATCTTACTGGCCTGCCTAGCAAAACTTTTTCCTTTAATCATGGCAGAAACTTGTGTTTTTTTTGTGGACAGTAAAATACGGAATCTTTGTCCGATGTCTTTTTAATTCCCATACCGGTGCAGCTCATTGTTAATTTGTTCAGGGAGGTGCAATGAGTACCAAAAACGATGAATACCAAACAGGTTTTTTTCCCGTAAGGAATAAATGTAATGAGTCACAAGGCAGCCAACACCGACAAGTTCTAGCTGGTGTGTTGAGTACCAAACAAACGATGAGTACCGGGACAAATTTTTTGCATCAAAATGTGTTGAGTTATCAAATTTGATGAGCTTCAAAAGCAGTTGAGTCCGGAGCTACCACCGTATTCCTATACTTTGGAAAATGGCTTTGGAATTACATAAAGAGGTGGAGGGGGGGGGGTTGTCCAGCTTTATCACATCTTGAAATTCACATCATGAATCAGATATGCATCCACAGGGCTGAGGTTTTTTTGTGTGTGTTTTTTTTTAAACATACGTTTTGTGACCGGGAGCTCTCAGCCACCGGAAGGAATAAAGGACCAATTGAGTAAATCGGAAGCATTTTTTGTTTGCATCTACTAAGAAGATAGGGATATCGACATGGGATTATTATTTGTTGTTGTTGTACGGGGTTCTGCAAACTCCTCTGTAAGGATCTGACAGGGTTTTGTGGGATTCAGAAACTCTTTACAAGGGACCTAAGCATTAAAAACGACAACAATAAATACAACCTTTATGTTTGTGCCTTGAAGCTACAGGGATTTCCTTTGCATTTTTCTGTAAACTTGAGCAGAAAGGATGGGGCTCATCATTTGACATTCAGGAGCTGCAAATGTCATAATTTGGGGTTCTGGGGATTTTTAAAACCAGCTCTATAGCCTGAAAAAGTTTGAAAATTCATGCACTAGAACAGTGTTTCTCACCCTGGAGAACTTTTAAGAAGCGTTAGATATCAATTCCCAGAATTCTTCTGGCTGGAGGATTCCGGGAGCTGAAGTCCCCAAATTTAAGTTGCATCCGACCCCCATGAATGAGAGCACGCCAGGCCCCCCCGGTTCACTTTCTCCCAGTTTGCCAAAATTCATGTTCATTGCGTCGATGACCCTACCCTATCTCTTCCTCTGCCATTCCCTTTTGCCTTCCATCTTCCCCAACATTGGGACCTTCTCCAAGGAGTCTCCTCTCATTTGGCGGCCAAAATATTTGAGCTTCAACTTCTGCCCTTCCAGGGTTGATTTCCTTTAGGATCGGCTGATTGGATCTCCTTGCAGTCCAAGGGACTCTCAAGAGTCTTCTCCAACGCCACACTTGGAAAGCATCGATTCTTCGACTCTCAACCTTCCTTATAATCCAGCTCTCGCAGCCATACATTACTACTGGGAAAACCCCAGGCTTTGATCTTACACAAATCTTAGCTACGCGAAGTTGAGAAACACTTCTCTAGAAAATTGACTGCAGCAATCTGAACGGCTTCCTTAACGTTGTGAAGAGATGGTGGAGGTTTATGGATACAGAATATTAATTTTCACAATTCAGTCGTTAACATGGGTTAAAGCTTGCTCACCCATCAGCAGCACGTAATTTTACAAGCTGGGTTCACCCGATGTCGTATTTCAATAGCGCTCGGTTGGCATGCCAGGCCTAGGGCATTAAAATGGTTTACAAATGAATGTTGGGTTACTCATTTTTGTTAAGCCAAAGCAAAGCATCGTGGCTTAGCAGAATTATTATTTTTTTTTAATAGTTGGAAGGGTAACTAGACTTGGTAGAAGGATAACCATGATTGATCGCCTCATTTTGATTGCAAGGTAGCACAGATGCCAATTGCTTTGGTCGCCATTGAGTTGAGGCTTCCCTCTGTCTTCCATTTATATGCACAAATAATCCTCGATTTACGACTGTCATGGAAGTCAGTCCAACATATTTGACCTCCCTGATACTATAGGTAGTCCTCAACTTACGACCGCAATTGAAGCTAGAACTTCTGTCCCTAAGGGAGTCGTTAAGTGAATCATACCCGACTTCACGACCTTTTTTGGCCACGGTTAAGCGAATCACTGCAGTGGTTAAATGAATCACACAGTCGTTAAGTGAATCTGGCTTCCCCATTGACTTTGTCACAAACCAGCTGGAAAGGACGCAAATGGTGGTCACATCACATGACCCCCCGGGATGCTGTAACCACCATAAATACATGAGGGTTGAGAAGTGCCCGAATTTTGATCACGTGACCGTGGGGAATGGCGCAAGAATTTTAACTATGAGGATTGGCTAGAAGTCATTTTTTACAGTGCTATTGTAAGTTGAGGACTACCTGTATTGTGGTACAGTATCTGCATTTTTTTTTTTTTAAAGGCACACTCCTTTCCAAACACAGATCGTGAACACAAAAAAGAGTATTTGAATGGAAATTATTAATTGGAAAAAGCTTGTTAATATTTTATAACGAAAAGGCTGTTTGGGGCAGGATCGTAGTTGCAAAACTGGTCGGGATCCTTTTTGATTCCTGTCTCATAATTCCACCACCGTGCATATAACTCTGAAATAACGCTGAATAACCACACTTCATAATTACCGGTAGCTGAATGGATCCAATTACTTTCCCCATCTTGACTAGCTCCAGTAAGAATTGAGAATGCTTTGGGATACAGTAAATATATTTATTTTATTTTTTTTGCAAAATATATAAAACAGTGAACTTGCGAGCGGATCTGCAGACTGAAATGCTGGAGTTGCCATATTTGGCATTTTCTCAAGTTGGCGCAGAGACAAAATGGCTGCGGAAATTTCAGCCTCGTACACACCCTGCAGTGGCCCTGGTGATGGTGTTGACATTTGTAATGTCAAATCCTTTCCCCTCTAATATTGAACCCATCTTTCCTTCTGCAAGAATCTCAGCATTTTAAAAAAAAAAAAAGATTTTCCACTCATTGTAGTTTTGAGTCGAAAGTTATCTTGGAAAGAGTAACAAAGACGTTTCTTGTATATTTCCCATGGCTTTTCATTTCACCACTGAAACTCTAGGCAAGGGAAGGTTTGAATATACAGGTAGACCTCAACTTATGACCATAATTGAACCCAAAATTTTGATTGCTCAGTGAGACCAGTGTTACCTGAGTTTCGCCCCATTTTATGACCTTTCTGGCTACATTCGTTAAGTGAATCACTGCAGTTGTCAGGTTAGTAACACAATTGTTAAGTGAATCTGTCTTCCCCCATGGAACTTTGCTTGTCAGACGGCCACAAAAGGTGATCACATGACCCTAGGATTGTGCAACCGTCATAAATACGTGCCAGTTGCCAAGCGTCTGAATTTTGATCATGTGACCACGCTGATACAGCAATGGAGTGTAGAAAATGGATATAAATTACTTTCTTCAGTATTGTTGTAACCTTGGTCACTAAATGGTTGTAAGTTGAGGACTTCCTGTACTGAGTTAAATTATTTCCTTGATCCACATTAATATATTCACTAGTGACTAACCAAACAGTCTGCGTGGGAATAACACACTAAGTCCCCAAAAATCTAACCAAGACTCACCTTAATTAAATTAGCTTTTGGCGTAAATTACTTCATTGAACTACTACATTTGTACAGGGGAGCACCAAAGAACTTCTGGGTTGAAAGGATTTGCCAGTGACATCATCATTGTCTGGGGGACACCCAGTTGGGGGCTCTTTTCACGTCCCCGTTAAGGTACCCGCTGAAATGGTACCCATCTATCTACTTGAATTCGCCCGCTTTCGAACTGCTGGATTGGCGGGACCTGGAGCGAGAGATGGGAGCTCACCCACCACATGGCAGCAACCGGATCTCAAACGCGAGCCTGCCAATCTGCAGCCCAGCATCCCAACCATGTGGGCCACTGCGCTCCTATTAGATTAAATAAATACACTGGGTGAATCTAGCCATCGGTTTTCTTTTTTCTAGGGGTGGTCTGATGTTCGACTTGGCTCCCGAAGGAGGGATTTTACACCTGCCAAACTACTACATTGGCACGGCAACTGGGTCATGAAAGTCAGAGCAAAACAAATTCTACAAGGAAAGATAACTTTAGGAAGCTTTTACCTTAACCCTCTTCATACATTCCTCACCACTTCCTGATGGCTTAAAATGGCGGGTTTCCCCCCAAACATGGCCACTTTTAAGATGCGAGGACTTCAACTCCCAGAATTCCCCAGCAGGCCATGTCAGTCCTGCTTTAGGCTGGTTGCCAGCTGGGGAATCCTGGGAGTTGAAGTCTACCCACCTTAAAAGTGGCCAAAGTTGAAAACATTGGCTTAAAATGAAGGGGCCCACAAGAGCCCCATCCTGGCCTTCTCCAATATGCCCTTTTCACTCACGGTTTCAGATCCTCCCATTGGGGACATTTCAAACCATGTTCAGCTGAGGTGACAAGCCACCTTAGAACTGCAGATTGTATTGCCTCATGTTAAACTGAACGCAAATCGTATGTTATTTTCCAAACCTCCGTCACACAAGTTCAACCTGCTCACTGGGTTAATCTCTTATCAGTGTTTCCATAATGTCAGTGAGCCATAAGCTTACCTCAGGTAGTCCTCGACTTAACGACCGCAACTGAGCCCAAGCTTTTTGTTGCTAAACGAGACGGATGAGCGAGTTGGGCCCCGTTTTACGACTTTTCTTGCCACAGTTGTTAAGTGAATCCCTGCAGAGGTCCAGGTAGTAACCCGGTTGTTGAGTGAATCAGGCGTCGTCCCCCCATTCACGTGGCTTGTCAGAAGGCCGCCAAAGGGGATCACGTGACCCCGGAACGCTGCAACCGTCATAAATATGAGTCAGCTGCCAAGCGCCCGAATTTTGATCATGTGACCGTGGGGGATGCAGCAACAGTTGTAAATATGAAATGCGGTCATAAGTCGCTTTTGTCAGGCCCGTCGTCATTTCGAACGGTCACTAAACGAACCGTTGCAAGTCGAGGACTGCCTGTACGATAAGGCACACGCACCAAGACCAACCATGGTTAAAACCAACCAAGGTTAGGGAAAGCATGCTGGGCAACCTGGCAGGGTTTGAAATGAGTGGTAGTTTAGGCAACAGAAGAGTGGACATCAACAGACGAAGCTCTGCTTCTTTCCCCAATTTTAATTATTATTATTATTATTATTATTTTAAATTGTTTTCAACTGGCACGGAGGGTGCGCAGCATCGGAAGCAGATGGCTCTGTTCTTCGTGAAGGAAGTTTATTGTTTTGCTTTTGCGACTGTACATGGAACACACAAAATAAAATTCAATATAAAATAAAACAAGAGAGGGCCCGATTACGAGATGTGGCAGCAGAGGTACAAATCCCAAGTTTCCCCCAAATCGTGAATTGATTGTTCCGGCTTTTCATTTGCCCGGTAAGCTGACCGGTGGGGAAGAATCTAAAACAATATTTCTTAAAGTTGGCAAACGTTCAGACAGGTTGGACTTCAACTCCCAGAATCCCCCAGCCAGCCATGCTGGCTGGGGAATTCTGGGTGTTGAAGTCTACCTGTCTGAAAATTTGAGACACGCTGGTCTAAAATCTTATTTTCCAACTCTTTTCTGAGAACTTACACAGCATTTAAATACCACCATAGCCTAAGCAAACTCCCTTTTCCTTTCCTCACGCCCCCCCCCCCCAGGGTTTTTCATTTAACAAACTCAAAGACTTTTGTGTTAGTAACACTTGCACTTAAGAGGCTGCAGATAGGGGCCTGGGCATGAAGGCCAAATTGCCCCCTCCATCAAGTATAAAACAGCTCTCTTTTCACATGTGTGTGTATCTGCGTGGGTTCGCAACGCAGAGACTCGTCCTATGTGGAAAACGCAAACTGGTGTGTAGATGCAATTGATATGCGGCAGTTGTATTCCTAGTACACACCAAGAACGCAGGAAAGTTAGGGATTTCAGACACCCCAGTCAAGTTGGATGCAAGCCAAACCGTCTCCATTTTAAACGTGGCAGTTTTCCAAAGTCTGCAAGCTGCAAGCTTAGTAGGAGGCTGAAAGATGGCAAGAAATTCGTACCTGCCCTTTTTTTTTTTCCCCACCCGCCCAACTGCAGAGTCTCTGCTGAAATTAAAGCCACGTTCCTAGAAACACTTCTTGAATTTTTAAATTTTTTTCCCCTCCCTCTCCTAGTTTTCTTTTGAAGCCCGCGCTTTTCATCTTGTAACAACAGCGGCCAACTTTTTGGAGATGTTTTGCTTCACAGGAGATCTATATCATATATTTCAGCCGATTTGGGGGGGGGGGGGGGGGGGCAACAACAA
>JANHFL010176240.1:0-10158 GCA_032468155.1 Oxyrhabdium leporinum
GGAGGGGCAGGGAGGGGTGAGCAGGGCCAGCCAGGAGTGAGATTTGGGGGGTCGGCGATCCCCACAGAATCTTCGCTAAGGGTCTGCCCGAACCCCCGTGAGCCTCCAGCAGCCCACCGCTGGAGAGGACTGAAAAAGTACAGATGATGGGAAAAATCAAGTGGTCATGACTATCATTTTGATGTGTTTTTTTTATAAACACACACACACACACACACACACACACACACACACAGCAAATAACCCCAATACTGCCCTATTTGGGGTAGAGGTTTTTTCTACTTTTCTATATAGTCATAATTACAAAGGGAGGACTTTGTAATTCTGACTGTATAGAAGGCTATAAAAGATGTCAGATTTCATATTAAGCTTTGTGGAAAGAACATGGGTCTCAAAAATTCATAACAGTTTGTAGTACCGCAGAGAGTTTGCTAATGTTGATTCAATGAATATGTTCCGGATTCTCAATCTGCCATTTTGTTGATGCCTCGGAGACCAGTTCAGATTTTCAAGGCCAGCTATGAAGGACAAAGGCAGGTCCCAAATCTACCAGGAGTCCTGGTGGTGTAGTGGTTAGAATGCAGTATTGCAGGCTTACTCTGCCCACAGCCTTAAGTTCGATCCTGACGGGCTCAAGGTTGACTCAGCCTTCCAGTCTTCCATGGTTGGTAAAACAAGGACCCAGACTGTTAGGGGACCATATGCTGATATTGTAAACCACCCAGAGGGTGGTATAAAGCGTTATGAGGTGTATATAAGTCTAAATGCCTTTGTTATTGCTATTGGGAAAAATACATACAGATCAATTCACCTCACACACCAAACTGCAGAATGCTCTGGTTCTACTTTAATTTATTTCATTATTGAAATATTTAGTCCATCTTTCCATTGTTTGCATTAGGTCAATTTCTGGTTGAAGTATCCAATGAAAAGTTTCTGGGTGTTGATGTATTCATACATACCTATGCTAATGCCAGATAGACTTTCCTGGTCATCGAGCTTGATTTATGACTGTTTTTCACACACATTCACACACCTTCTTGCATGTTTATACCCATGCAGGTTTACACACACACACACAGAGACACACACATACAAGCACACACACACACACTTGCTTAGGAAAACAAAGCAGGTCTTAGAAAAAGGCATAGCAAACTACTTCTGTGGTGTTGCCAAAACTAATATCTCTACAAAGTCAATGGGAGTGGAGCTCATTTGGAAGGAGGCTTCCAATCAGATGGTGTGTGTGTGTGTGTGTGTGTGTGTGTGTGTGTTTGGTTGTGCGCATTAAACCAGGAAGTCACTGGACTCCTGCATCGTTTTTATTTCAAAGAATACCTCAGGGGCCAATTGAAATTAGAGATCTACTTTGGTGTAGTGACTAAAATGCTAGACTGGAATGCAAGGAGACCATGATTTTTCATCCTCCCTTAGGCACAGAAGCCAATTGGGTGGCTTTGGGCCCAACCCACCTTACAGAGTTGCTGCGCTGGGGAAAATACAGTAGAACCTCTGGTCACAAACATTTCTGACCACGACCCAATCGGGTTCCGACCAAAAAATTCACAAAATTTTCGGAACTGGTCACGAACACATAATCGGGTGGCGATCAAACACGACCCCTGACCCCTGAGAAATTCCTGAAGACGAAACATTAGACGATGAAGAAGTCGCCAAAGTTATGGAATAAATTATGGTTGTGACCAGAGGTTCTACGTGGGAGGGAGTGATGGATTTCTCCTTACCTTGTACAACGGTGGGGATATAAATTTGTATAAGGCAGAGGGAGTGACCTTGAAGGACAAAAGGAAGAGCCACTACCAAGGCAATAGTCAGATAAGAGGGGCTTGAGCCTAGACCAAGAATGTAATATGGGTAAACATCTCAGACAAAGTGATAAAGGGAGGAAAAGGAAAGCACATTCAGACTTTCAAAATTCGGTTACTGTAGTTTTACAGTAAAAGTAGTATTGATCTCTGTAGCATTAATCCCATAGTCTGACCTGCCTTGCAAACCTGGCAAAATCTAAAAATAACAGTTTCTCCAGCTGAATCTTGCACTTGAAAGGATGTGTGTGTGCATTCACTTTTGAGCATCATCAGTGGTTTTGTGAAATAAAGACCTTGTTGTATTTTGTGACCTGGCTTTGGAGGCTCTAACCTTCCTTCTGTCTTATTTTTGGCCCAATTAATGTCAGCTTCCCCAGTTTGCCTTCTAATATTTGTATGTTTTATGGACAGCCACCCTACCAGCACTGTTTGGTAAGAACCCTCACAATACCATTAAAATTCTGAACGTGGGATTGGAGCAATTTCAGATTTTAGAGAAATTCAGCTACATCTAAAGATAATCTTTCTTCTTTTTATGTTTCTCTCAGTAAATTCAGGTAGTCCTGTCATTCTCACTGCACCAGAGACTAAGGCAACATGTACTGACTGTAAAGAAATATCAAGGTAAATCCACAAATGGGCTCATCTAAAAAAAACCAAAGGCTTACTTTCACAAATGAAGGCAAATATGTGTGTCCCAGAATAATGTTGCAGGATCCAATCTGAGTCAGTCACCGGGACTGGAGGTTTTGTATTCTGAGTTTTCAGACTTGTGCCGGAGCCCATCTTTAGGGAACTTCTCTCTAGCAGAGTGTGTGGTGTTCTGTGTGTGGTATTTATAATTCCTGTTGTACATGGCTTTTTAGATGTTGATTGGGTTGTGTGATGACTGGCTTGATAGCTGTCATTTGTTTGTTGCTGCCCAGATCTTGCCTTCTAACTACTTGATAGGCACTCAGCACTCCTGTTGACTGAGGAGGGGTTTGTTTCCCAGGCTTCAATCACTTCCCTGGCTGTTTTTGTGCCTGCTCGTCCAACAATCTTAGTAGCTGCAAAATTGAATGTGTGTCCTTGTTCATTGCAGTGTGAGGCTACCAATGAGTTCAAAGGCTTATTTTATACAATGGGTTGTAAAGTTGATCTTCATCTGTAAATAAATCAAGTACAAGTAGTTCACACCTAGTGACTAAAGTTAGGGCTGGCAACTTAATTGTTAAACAAAGCAGTTGCTAACCAAAACAGAGATTGCACTTATGACCATACTTCAGCTTTAATTTGCTTTACAGACCTGCATAAATGCAAGAACTAGTCGCAAAGTTAGATTTTCATCACTTTCCTAACTGCACACGGTTGCTAAGCAAGCCAGTTGCTAAACAAGAACCACATGTAGCCCTTGACTTACAACATTCACTTAGTGACCATTCAAAGTTACAATGGCACTGATACAAGTGATGACCTTTTTTCACATTTACATTGCATCCAAATATTGATCACGTCACCATGGAGATGCTGCAACAGTCATAAATGTGAAAAGCAATCATCGGTCACTCTTATCAGAGCCATTATAATTTTAAAGTCACTAAATGAATGGTTGCAAGTCAAGGACTACCCATATGGATTATCTGAATGGGTCTTTCTATGAATTTTTTTGTGACTGTGGAAAAGCATTACATTTAGGGAACAAGGCTTCACTTATTTTTCTCTCCAAAATTCTCATTTTCATATGCAAGGTTTTTTTTTTCCTTTGGTTTTTAAAGGAAGGAACATGATTTGGGCGCCTGGCAATTGGCTCACAATAATGACATCACAGAATCCTGCTGTCACCATTTCCAACCTCCCCTGTCAGCTTCTGATAAGCAAAGTCAATGGGGAAGCCAGTGGGAGGTCACAAATGACGATCGCGTGACTGCGAGCCCCTGCAACTGCATAGGATTCTTCTAAGGATGATAAGTTGTGGATGGCCACAAGTGACATCATACGTCAGCATGGTCATGTGACATCACTCCTTACAACCACATTGCTTAGTGACAGAATCGCTGGCCCCAATTTCCATGATTAAGTGAGAACTACCTGTGAACACTTCTCTAACACATCATCCTGAAAGATTTGCATAGTTCTAGTGTAGGGGTGTCAAACTCGATTTCATTGAGAACCACATCAGGATTGTGTTTGACTTCGGGGGGGGGGGCTGTGATGAGTGGGGACAGGGTGGGCAGGGCCAGCATGACGTCACAAGCATCGGGGGTGTGTGTGCCTGGGATGGCCCAAGTACTCTGTGAGCAAAAACAAGCTCCCAAGCTCTGTTTTTGGCTTCTTGCAACCCTCTGCCAGCAAAAACTGAGCTCGGGGGGGCCACATGAGGCCCTCGTGAGCTCCGTTTTTCCAGGACTGGCACCACGGGCCAGTCCTTCACTGTTTTCACAGCATCCCTGTGGGCCAGATCTAAGCACCCCGTGGGCCGGATCCAGCCCCCGGGCCTTGAGTTTGACACGACACCCCTGTTCTAGTGATAGGCACAGAGCGATTCAGTTATGTTGCCTACAAACAACCATACCGCACATCTAAAATTAGTGATTTCTGTTATTTTCAACATGTTTATGAAATACGGTTCAGGATAGATTTCTGATTTAGGTCAAATTTAAGTTCACGAATCCCAAATGCCAAACTCTTTGTTTAACAGAAACATGTTCGAGTGTAAGGACAACCTCCTGGTGGACGACTTGCTTACAAGTGGATATAAAGTATCAGATTCCTGTAAAAATAAGAAAGCAGGTAAAAATCACCTACGCTTGCTAAATACTTTCAACAGTTTTTCTTCTGTGTTCCAAACAAACAAAAGGGAACTAATAATTTCTATATGCTTAGCTGGCCCTTGGATCAAGACAATCATACCTACAATATAAATTGGCAATGAAATCCTTTCAAATTATTTTGAACTAAGCTTTTAACACCAGTCTTAGCAATATGCTAACCTACAGGTCTATCTCACTATTTCTCAAATCTCAGCAACTTGAAAATGTATGGATTTCAACTCCAGAATTCCCCACCCAGCATGCTGGTTGGGGAATTCTGGGAGTTGAAGTCCACACATCTTCAAGTTGATAAAGTGTGTCTGGTAACATACTGTGCATACGTGACAGTAAAATGTAGGAGTCGCATCCCATTCATGTAGGAGGCAGTGCTTAAGGAGCTCCCACTTTGAAAGGATTAGCCGGTGACATCACCATTGCTTGGGGGACACCCTTGGGAGCTCCTGTCATATTCCTGCAAGGAGCTGGAGCAAGTGACAGGAGCTCATCCCGACACGCAGCAGTTCTCAGGTTTCGAACATCGAATTGCTAACCTCCAATCCAGCGTTCTAACCACGTGAGCTACCACGCTCTAATGTAAGTGTTATCAGAGACTATATATTTGCCTTTGGTAAGCCAAGGTATTTGTGCCTTTTCCTTCTTTTTTCTGTATTATAGGCAAATGCGGACATGGCGGGAGAAATGATGTGACTCAAAGTTTCCCTCCCACTGGTGGCATCAACAAGGAGACATCTCATCCCCAACTTTCACCACACTATTACCTACATCAGAAAGCAGCAGAATTAGCCATCGAAGCCACCAAGAGCTTTTTTGTGGGAGATGGTAAGGCCGTGTTCTAGTTTTATTTAGTTATTTATCACATTTGTAGAGCACCTGTCCCAGTTTGAATGACGTGCTAGAAAATTTATCCTATCCCTGTTCTGTCCAACATAAAAAGGCTAGGCCTACTTCTTAGAATAATCTGGGTATTCCTCAACCTGGTGCCATTTAAAGGTGTTGGATAGCCCTTCTCTGCATTTTCAATCGACTGAGAATTTTAATACAGCTAGTCCTCGACTTACAACAGTTCATTTAGTGGCCATTCAAAGTTACAATGGCACTGAAAAAAAGTGAGTTATAACCCTTTTTCACAATTATGGCCATTGCAGCATCCCCATCATTATGTGATCAAAGTTAAGATGCTTGGCAACTGACTCATATTTATGACGGGTTCTAGTGTCTCGGGGTCACCTTGAGACAAGTAAAGTCAATGGGAAAGCCAAATTCACTTAGCAACCATCTTATTCACTTAACAACTGCAGTGATTCCCTTGACAACTGTAAAATGGGGCAGAACTCACTTAACAAATGTCTCACTTAGCAACAGAAATTTTGGGCTCACTTGTGGTCGTAAGTCGAGGACTACCTGTAACATCTGTCTCATGCATCTGCGAGGCTTAAAAAAGTGGACGTTTATGCAGTTGTGGCTTTTCCTTCACAAACCACAAACAATATAAACTGTTGCCACTCCCGGCAGTTTGAAACAAAATATATTGTAATACAGACATAACGTCAACCCTGAAGCTGGCCTAGCCAAATCCATCTTGGAGCTTCAGTGCTGCCTACACTAGAGTTGAAGAATAGGGAGGGGGATTAGAGACAGCTGGAGTTGTGTAGTCAAAATAAAATACTTTCTCTTGGGAACCCAGGACGTTCTCACACCTGGCCCCAGGAAGGAGGAGTGATGTCACCAGATCAGCGGATGCTGCTTTGATTGGGCCATGTGACTGATTGTTTAGGATTGGGGGGAAACGTTTACTTATAATTAGGTGAAAACCAAGGGACCTTTCAGAGTCGGTTTTCACCAGATATGTGCCAATATGGTATTTCCAATAAAGCTGTTCTTTGAGGAATCTCCCTGCCTCGGAATTTTTGCTTGCAATGGATCTAATAATAGGAACCCTGACATTAAACCGACTCTGACACATAACTTGGTCTCGCTGTTGGACATCCACTTGCATTGAAAAGGTATAGGTTCTCCTGTTTGAGCAGGGGGTTGAACTAGAGCAGGGGTCCCCAACCCTGGGCCATGGCCTACCTCCGGACCTTGAGCTGTTCAGAATTGGGCAGTGGAAATGGCGGGCGAGCACATGGCGTCTCCCCACTTGCGTGAACAGCTACTTGCATGGAACCATCCCCTCTCTTTCCCCTCCACCGGTCAGCCAAGCCAAAAAGGTAGGGAATCTCTGGGCTAGGAGACTTCCAAAGTCCCCTTCCAACTTTGTTATTCTGTTCTTTTATTTGTTCAGGTTTCGGCCTCTTAAGTAAAGTGGGAGAGGATACTTTTAAGAAGTTTTTCAACCTGGATGGTTTTTCCCTCACTTTCGTGGTGGACACGACCGGCAGCATGTCAGAAGATATCAATCAAGTCAAAACCAAATGCATCGAACTCCTCCGGACGTATTCTGGCTCTCCAGACGCACCTTTTAATTACATTCTTGTGCCCTTTAATGATCCTGGTAAGGAGGCAATAGAGGACTGTGATTCCTTCTGATTTATTATCCCCTTTAGGCTGGAATTGCCCTCCTTCTTTTGCTCACCAGAGAATCCAAGCAATCTCGAGGCCAGCTAGAAGGGATTGTGTGATTTAACAATAAGGAATGCAGCTTCTTTCCTTCTTTTTTTAAAAAAAATAAGAACAGGAGCAATTACATTTCTGCTGGGCTGACCAGTGTTAAAGTGACAGATTATCCTTCAGTGGAAAGTGAACCCAGAGCTCACAAAGCTCTCCCAGTGCCTCATTAATTGTTGCCACTTTTAATGCAGAGGAAGGAGGAAAATGAGGTAAATAATCAGGAGGAGGAGGAAAAACTTCAATTCTTCCCTTAAATTGGGAAGTTAATAGCTGGTCTTTTTGAGAAGGTTTGTATTTGAACCTGAAAGAGAAACAGCACAGCGGATCTTCAATTAAGGTCATGTGGTTTATAAATCAACAGTAAAAATGAAAGATTTTATTGGTTTTTCAAATACAAAATAGTAGTTTTCCACTATTTCTTTTGTTTTTCTTTGTATTTTATAGTTTGAAAAACCAATAAAATCAGAGAGAGAGAGAGAGAGAGAGAGAGAAAATATATAGATATATTTTATATATGAATAGTAAAAAATGAATGAAACTGACTTCAAGCTACAGGTAGCCCTTGATTTACAACCATTCATTTACTGACCATTTGAAGTTACAATGGCACTGAAAAACTGACTTAAGAGTGATTTTCGCACTTATGACCCTTGCAGCATTCCCGTGGTCAGGTGATCAAACTTCGGCCACTATTGTATTTATGACGGTTGCAGTATCCCGGGGGGGTCATGTGACCACCTTTTATGACCTTCCGACCAGCAAAGTCAATGGGGGAACAAGATTCACTAAACAACCACGGTGATTCACTTAACGATTGTGGCAAGAAAGGTCGTAAAATGGGGGTAAAATTCACTTATCAACTATCTTGCTTAGAAATGGAAATTTGGGATAAAATTGGGGTCATAAGTCAAAGACTACCTGTATTTTGGAATACTGGGTCTCGTTCACAATCTGAAAATAACATGGATGCAGATACCAAGATGGTGGAAGGATTGGAAACCTCATCTTCTGAGGAACAGTTAAAGGAGCTGAATTTTCCTCCTTATCCGTGCTCCTGTCATTGTATCCTATTCCGACAGTCACTTTGAAATGTCCTTTAATCATTTCGCTCCTGCCTACTCTTTCTTTTTATTTTTTTTTATTTTTTTAATTTTATTTGTATTTATATACCGCCCCATTCCGAAGACTCGGGGCGGTTCACAGCTTCTGATTAAAACAATGCAAATACATAGATTTAAAATTAATTTAAAAAAGAATTAAACCAATTCTGAGGGTACGCTGTAAATACTAGCTCCTATTTGGTAGAAATGCCCTTTTGTAATGTTGCTATTGCTGTGTAGAAAGTCCACCCAAACACATTGTGGACGGATGGGAGAGCCATTCGTCCACAATGCTTGAGTAAGTGCTGCTCCAAGCAAAGGGGGTAGGTAGGTCAGACTGGTTGACCTCAGAGATACCCGCCAATCCTATGATTCGATGGATTCAGTGATACTGTGCAGAAAGCAGTTTTATAGACCCAGAAGTCAAAGGAGGAAGCCTCTAATCAAACTTTTAAGGGGGCTTCTCTTAAACGAATTATACCTCTGAACTGATATTGTGGTAAACTCTCAGCAATTAGACTGGCTACTGCTGAATAAACCAAACAATCTGAATTGAGACATGTGGAAATCAGGTGCTAGTCTTATTATTTCAGGAAAAAAGTAAGGATGTTCATCCTTAATTACTTAAAAGGAAGGTATTGGGGGAAACGAAATCTCTTCAGAGCCCCAGGAAAGGCAAGAAAGAGAATTAATACAATAAAAACAAACGAGCAGAAACTCTGTCTGAAATTGTGGCCCTTGGCTGGCCTTCTTCATACTATTAATGCGCAGTTCCCACCTAGATCTGTCTTTGCAGGTGTTGGACCCATCACTAAGACCCGAAATGTGGACGAATTGGAATCCGCAATCTCTCTCCTGACTGCTACTGGGGGTGGCGACTGCCCAGAAATGTCCATGTCTGGCTTGAAACTGGCTTTGCAACAGAGCATGCCAAGGTGAGAAATGTCCAGGTTTGATGCCTCTGTTCTCTTTCTGCCCACATCTCTCAATACCGTACAGGTAGTCCTCGAGTTACAGGTAATTCTGCATAGTCCATCCTGCTAGGGACTTACTGTTCTGGTCTGGGAGAGGTGGAATCTGCTCAAATTCAGTAGCGACGGAATCACCACCGATTCGTACGAAGGGGAAGTTGCTCGGTGAAATGATGATTAAAAACCTCCCACGTCGCTCCTGTGCATATTGATGAATTCAATGAGAGCCATGTTACAGGTAGTCCTCGACTTACAACAGTTCATGTAGTGACCGTTCAAAGTTACAACGGCACCGGGAAAAAAAAGGGACTTAGGACGGTCTTTCACAGCTACAAACCTTTTGCAACATCCCCACAGTCACGTGCTCAACACGGAGATGCTTGGCAACTGGCTCATATCTATGACGGTTGCTGTGTCCCGAGGTCATGTGATTCCCCTTTTTGCAAGCTTCTGACAAGCAAAGTCGAGGGGAAAGCCAGATTCACTTCACAACGGGGTTGCTAACTTATCGACTGCAGCGATCCACTTAACAACGGTGGCAAGAAAAGGCGTAAAAGGGCGTAAAACTCATTCAACAAATGTCTCGCTTAACAACAGAAATGTGGGGCTCAGTCGTGGTTGCAAGTAGAGGAGGGTCTGTAACATCTGCCTCATGCATCTGTAGGGTTCCCCAAGTGGGCATTTACCCAGTTATCACTTGTGCTTCAGCGATTGTTCGAAGGGACAACGGTACTGAAAAACTGTCGTTCACCCTTACAACAGAGGCGGGCTGCTCTTGCTTTGGCAAGAGGTCCGCTGGCCACGCGTGCACATTTGCACACACGCGTGCTTC
>JANHFL010176577.1:0-10152 GCA_032468155.1 Oxyrhabdium leporinum
CCACCCCGCCCAAGCAGGAGACCCTACACCATCCCCGTCAAATGGCAGCCCAATCTCCCCTTGAAAGCCTCCAGTGATGAAGCTTCTTTGACTCCGACTGGATGCTGGGCGATGATTTCAATGCTGTTGTAACCTCCAGTGGTCACTAAACGAAAGGTTGTAAGTCGAGGTTGTACATTTCCCCATCCCCCCACCTTGGAAATTCCCCTCTGGATGGAGTCTTTGCACCAGAGCAAACATTTGGGTGTACTTTCCGGGGGGGGGACGGGGGACCTCCGCAACGTTTAAACCTTTTTTTTTTTTTAATTAATTTTTTAAAATGCTCTTTTTTCTCAAGGTAAGGAAAAAAAATATACACCTATTTTTTTGGGCCTGCGTAGGATTGAGAGAGAGTCCCGTTTTTTATGCCGTTATTCTATCCGATGGGGGGAAATGGGCAGTAGAGATCATTTCACGCACACAAAGAATGGCACCCTTTGGTTTCCTAAACGAAACCCGAATTAAAAGAAGGGAGACGGTGAGGGTCCCTCCGTGGTTTGCTGGAAACGAGTCACGGCTTGGACATGTTCCTGATGGTGGGGTGGCCCTTGACGGCCTTCTCCCACTCCTTCCCGTTGATCGGCTCCACCGTGATCTTGGTGATGGTCCCCTCATCCAGGCAGTGGGGCGCGATTCCTGCGGGGGGGAAGAGAGAGAGAGAGAGGGAGAGACAGACAGCTGTAGCAGAATAACAGGATGGGAAGGGACCTTGGAGGTCGTCTAGTCCAACCCCCCGCCCAAGCAGGGGACCCTACTCCAGAGGTTGTCCAGTCTCTTCTTAAAATCCTCCGGCGTCGGGGGCATTCACGGCGTCTGGTGGCCAGCTGTTCCACCGGTTATTTGTTCTGTGAGGAGGCTTCTCCTTAAATTCCAGGTTGCTTCTCTCTCCTTGGTGAGTTTCCAGCCGTTGCTTCTTCTTCTCCTGCTTTTAGCTGGTTTGGAGAATCATTTGACACCCCCCCCCCTTCCTCTCTGGGGCAGCCCCTCAAATACTCGGACTCTGCTATCGTGTCGCCCCCTAGTCCTTCTTGTTGTTGGGGTAGACATACCTAGTTGCCTTAACTCTTCATCACACGGTTGAGCCTCCAGACCCCCCTCATCACCTTGAACAGAATATAGAATAAACAGAGTTGGAAGGGGCCTGCGAGGTCTTCTAGTCCAACCCCCCCGGCTCAAACAGGAGACCAATCTGGACAAATCTCTTCTTAAACACCTCCGGTCTTGGAGCATTCACAACTTCTGGAGGCGAGTTACGACGGATCTCCCCGGAGGTACCTATAATCTGGTTGCAAAGGTCCGGCGGCCATCCCTTCCGTGGCCACGGGTGTGCATTTTATGGCTATTTGCAATGTCTGCGGTCGCAAGATCCCGTTTTTACAACGGTTTTGCCAAAAGCCAGCCTTTATTTCCTGATTTCGTCCAAAGTGACCCATAGCTTAAGCGGTGATTTGCTTAACGACCACTGCAAAAGAGGTCTTAAAATTGAGTCGGTCAGGTGGGTGGGTGACCGGATTTATTACATCATGGCTAGTCTAGGGAAGAGAAGGACCAGGGGAGACAGGAGAGCAGTCTTTCAGTATTTGAGGGGCTGCCCCAGAGAGAGAGGGGGGGTCAAGCTATTCTCCAAAGCCCCCGGAGGCCAGACAAGGAAGAATGGATGGAAACTGGACAAGGAGAGATTCAACCTGGAAATAAAGAGGAATTTTCTGACAGTGAGAGAAATCAACCAATAGAACAGAAGTTGCCTTCAGAAGTTGTGGGAGCTTCATCCCTGGAGGCTTTCAAGAAGAGACTGGGCTGCCATCGGTCAGAAATGATGTAGGGTCTCTTGCTTGGGCGGGGAGGGGTTAGACTAGATGACTTACAAGGTCCCTTCCAACTCTGTTAATCTGTATCTGTATCTAAGGTCTGGCTCTTTTGCCTCTTCCATGCCTATCCAACCTTCCCAGAAAAGTCTTCCTTCCCCTACTGCCAGGATTTCTATAAAGATACCAGTTCTGGTTCTGAGGATTTTAGAAGACTGAATGGCTTTGGATTTTTTTTCTCCTCCATTGACTTGAGTTGGCTTGGTTGATATTCCTGATTCTTACTGCATGACTTTACATGTCAGTAGTTACTTCAGGCTAAGAATGCGGGATCCCCAAAAAACATAACCCCATAAAAGAAGATCTTACTATGATTTATAACAACGGCAATCAGGATTAAGAAACATGTGTTGGCCAATCTATCCTAGGGCATTCCCAGAGCTCTTTTTGGTTCTGAGTTCTGAGGAGAGAGAATTCACCAGCTCCCTCCAGTGGGCAAGTCAAAGCTTGAAAGTCATCTGGGATTTGCTGAAGTTGGCTCTGCAGAAGAGAAGTTCCTGCAGGTTCTCAATTTAATTGGAATCTGAAAGCTTGGAAAGACAACAAGGGAGATTATTTCACGGATATCCCGATAAACCAAATTCCAACTGAAAGACTCATCAAGATCTCTAGCAGCATCCAGGACTGCTAATCAGAAATAACTGCCATTTAGGAGAACTCTGAGTAGACTTTTTTTTCCCCATTATTTTTTCTTCTTCAAACTGAAGGACATGTTATGAAATATAAACGGTGCAGCTGAAGGATTCCCGTGCTGCCCAGACTCAGATTTCTGTTTGCTGATTTTCCCAGATTTTCTCTTGAATTGAGATCACGTGAAGTTCTAATAGTGTTGTACAAAGACCACACTTGGAATACTGCATCCAATTAGTACTAGCACTTAGACTTATATTCTGCTTCACAGTGCTTTTACAGCCCTCTCTAAGCGGTTTACAGAGCCAGCCTCTTGCCCCCAACAATCTGGGCCCTCATTTTAGCCACCCCGGAAGGACGGAAGGCTGAGTCAACCTTGAGCTCGCCAGGATCGAATTGTTGGCAGTCAGCAGAATTAGCCTGCAATACTGCATTCTAACAGGAAGGAAGGAAGGAAGGAAGGAAAGGAAGAACAATAGCAATAGCATTTAGACTTATATACCACTTCAAGGTGCTTCACAGACCTCTCTGAGCAGTTTGCAGAGTCAGCCTATCGCCCCCAACAATCTGGGTCCTCATTTTACCGACTTCCGAAGGATGGAAGGCTGAGTCAACCTTAAGCCAGTCAGGATCGAACTGGCAGTGGGCAGAATTTGCCCGCGATACTGCATTCTAACCACTGCACCACCACGGCTCCTAGAATGGTTAGAATGGAATTGACATTTAATACTCATCACCATTTCAAAATATACTGGGGGTTTTTTTTTCCTGACAAAAGCTCAGAATATATGAAAAGTCAGCTAGAAAATAATGAACAAATTTCCTTATGGCTTTTGCTGCAGTAAATTCACCTCTATTACTAATTCCTTTGTGGAATGTGTTGAATTTATTTCTTTGTCGAGTTTATTTCTTTGTCGGTCAAACGTAAATTCAACACAAAATTAGTTTGTCGCGAAAGTGACTGCCCGCGAAGGCTCCTGGATTGGGGTGGAAAGGCGAAAGTGGAAGCACTATGCTCCATCCCATAATTGGGGAGATCAGGTTGCCCTGATAGACCGGTCTCACTCTTTTATGGATTGTAGCCTGATGTAGTATTAGGTTTTTGGGTGGGTAGGGAGGACCTGGGGGGAGGGAGTGCATTTTATACACCAAGAAGAACAAAGATGGAGACAACCCTGGGGAAGGGGGTTCTTCATGATTAAAGTGTTTCCTTATTCTCCTGCTGATTGGCAGCAGCTCTTTCCAAACACCCCAATTAGATTTGAAGCTAAACTATTCCTTGCACCTTGAGACAACGGATACAGGAGATACAGTCCAAATTATTGGGATGGATGGAGAAGGTTGTATGCGAGGAACAATCCTCATGATGGACAATACGTGATTTCCTTCTGTGCAAATAAAATATAACATAACATGCAACGAAACCCCTTGCCTTCTGTGTCCCTATCCCTTCTCGTAAACCTGATGAAAACTTTTGCTTCTGATATGGATTTCAAAGGAAGAGAACGTTTGGGTGAAATTTCTACTGAGGAAGTGCAACCTCCTTGCATTTCCTTAGTAATGAAATGCTCCAGGGCTTTGTGGGAATATCCTGCCTTTTACTGGACAATTTTCTTTCCAATGGTTTGCAATTTCTTTGCTTCCCACACTTTCCTTCAGTCCCACAGGACTGAAGAGCAGTAAATGGAAACAGCCAGGGAGTGGATACTTAGAAGGCCAAACTATCATCTGTTGGAGGCCTCCGGCTAAGACAGATCAGAAAAATTAGCAAGAGAAATAAAGAAAGAAATTCCCAACTACCCTAAGAGAGTAGTCAATGAACATCCCAAAGGTGCTTTATTTATTTATTTATTTATTTATTTTTACATTTATATACCGCCCCATTCCGAAGACTCGGGGCGGTTTACAGCTTATAAGCAATATAATTGCTTCTTCAAGAGGCAACTGGACTTTCTTTCTTTTTTCCTTGAAGATGTTTCATTTCTCATCCAGAACTGAAGAAGCTGAAGAGTCTGCCATGAACTCTGGAGAGGGTGGACGAGATGGGGGATGCTTGAGGGAAAGCGAAAGTATTTCCGTATCTCCCCAAGACGCTGCTTCAAGGTCACCCGGTTGGGAGAGGAAGGCAGCTTGCATACCAACCTACGTTTGAAGCGTCCATTCTGAAAACACCTTGCTTGGACCTGATTGGTCATGGGAAGGTCAGTGATGGGAGGCAGTTAAGGGAGGAAAAATTGAACTTAGGGATTTTGGCGTGCGATTCCCAGTTCTGGCTAGGCATTACCGCAATACACTTGACTCCTAATAAAATTACACCTTTCTCAATAAAGGGAGCTAAGGATCGTTTCTGTTTATAGGTTTAAGTGCTGGCAGCTCTGATGCCCTGGATGACTGAGAATCTCCCATGACATTTAGTAGATGAACAGATGAAAGAAACTATTTCTCAGGGGAGGAAAACTCCTGGAGTATTTGAGAGCTTATGTGGAGGAGTCCTTAAAATGTAGATTTCATAGAACCTGAGGGATGGAAAGGCCTCTTGGTGGAGGGATACATACCATAGCTTTTGATACCAAAGTATCCTTCTGGATCGGCTCTGGGGTTTGGGAGGCACTGAATTGCACTGGTTTTCTTCCTTTCTCCATGGTCAATGAGTATTGATTGGGAAGGAGAGTTTCTGCCCACGGCCCCTGCTTTGTGGCCTGTCCTGTTCAACATCTACATAAATTGCTGGATGAGAACATCAATGGCATGAGGTGAGGTATCCCCCAGCAGAAGTTCTGTCTCGGTGTCTGAGGGTTATGGAGGTTTAAATGGGAAACAGCAGCTCAACCCTAGCAGAAATGAATATTAGCCAAGTAACCAATTCTGGGGAGTTCTGCCTTCTGTCCTGGATGGGACTAAATTTTCCCAAACAGAACCAGTACACAAATTGGGGGTTCTCTTGGATTCAGAGTCATTCATTCATTCATTCATTCATTCATTCATTCATTCATTCATTCATTCATTCATTCATTTATTTATTTATTTATTTATTTATTTATTTATTTATTTATTTATTTATTTATTTATTTATTTATTTATTTATTTATTTGTTTTTATCACATTTATTTGCTGGTCACCTCACGGCTGAAGGCGACTCTGAGCTGTTTGAGGACCAGGTGATAGCTGTGCCTACTGGGGAAGTATCCCCAAAGTGAAGATAATGGTCACAACTTTCATAAAACAACGCGGGGATGCTATTATTATTTTTTACACCATTTCCCCGAATGTTCTTGACTGAGTCGGTGAAAGATACCCTTCAAAGACAATCAGAGCCCCCTCTCTGCTGGATTTCGGGGAGAGGGGGGGTATAAAGCTCTGTGTCCATATTCAATTATATCTTACAGCAGTCACAGGGACTGGTTTAAATAACTGTAACTTCAGCCACGGCGGGCAAGAACTCGGACACGGAAGGTAACAGACAAGAGAATAACAGAGTTGGAAGGGATCTTGGAGGTCATCTAGTCCAGCGGCCTCCAAGATTTTGGGCACCAGGCACCGGTTCTGTGGAGAGAGCTTTTTCCGTGGACTGGAGGGGCTGTGGTTTCATGTACTGCCTGCATCCCACAGATAGGGTTTTGTTTGTTTGTACGGGGTGGTTTCTGACAGGCCGTGGACTGATGGCTGTGCTCGGACCAGGGGTTGGGACCCCTAATTTAGTCCAAATCCCCTGCTCAAGCAGGAGACCCTATACCATTCCAGAAAAGTGCCTATCCAGTCTCTGCTTAAAAGCCTCCAGTGGTGGAACGCGTGCACACACACACACACACACACATGTACACACACACACACACACACGAATATATACAGGAATGGCTAAGTTCCTAGCTCAAATAGCTGGAGCGTATGGGAGAGTCTTAAAAATTAATCTAAATTATAACTCAAAACAAATTTGATCTCAACAATACTCAAAAAGTTAACTTCTAAATGATTATTTGATCAAAATATTTCTAAAGCATCAAGATCTGCATCCAGGTCCAAATATTATTTTATAATAGCAAATACAGTTTATTCAAAAGAGAGGTGCGCAACACTCCAACTTAGGTTTTAGACTTTTTTGAATTGAACAGTTGGCACTCATTTCTTGTTTCTAAGCATTACACCATTTCTGGAAACTTTCTATATTCTCCTGATGTTACACTAAGACGCTACTACCAACAGAGGAATAACAGAATAACGGAGTTGGAAGGGACCTTGAAGGTCTTCTAGTGCAATCCCCCACTTTTTTTTGGCTGCTGCTCCTATTTAGCTGGTTGTCCACTAAGACTCCAAGATCCCTCTCCCAGTTCCTGCTCTTAAGCCTGGTTTCACCCAGTCTATATGTGTACTTTTGTTTTTTCTTGCCTATGTGTAGGACTTGACTTTTCTCTACGTCGAATTTCATTGTGTAAATAAGGCTCAGTGTTCAAGCCTGTCGAGAGTTAGCAATTCCCCCCCAGCTTGTGTCATCTACAAATTTGATGAGTTCCTCTCCTAGCTGTTGGTTAAGATCATTTGTGAAGATGTTGAAGAGTGCTGGGCCTGAGATGGAATTGTTCACCCCAGAGAGAAAGGGATGTCTCTCGATCCACAAGGCCTCTGGTGAGGAATTGGGATTTATTTATTTGACTGATCAACTGATTTCTATCTCACTCAATGATTCTGAGTGGCTTACAATCCAGGATTGCTGAAGAATTTCTGGAATTGGGCCTCCTTTCCCTCAGAGCAGTTGGTGGGTTATTTAGAGAGCATATATCTCCCTCCACCCTGTGGTGGCACACAGAAGGTCTGAGGAGACATGTGGCAGATTCCTCAAAAGTAAGAATTAGGGTGGACCTTGGAGAAGATCCAGTCCCGTGTCCTGCCCCGAGCAGGAATTGCTAAAATGTCCCTGACAGATGGCTCTCCTGACTCTGGGCAGCTCTTATTCATAGGGAATTCTCTGGAATTCTTTCTGAAGTCCAACCAAAACCCACTTTGTTGGGTGGGGGGGAAATGGTGTAAAGAGGGAAAAAAGAAATAAAAAGGCACCAACTTCCGACTCTCTTTAGCACAGTAGAAGATAACATTACAACTGCAGCTTTCTACTTTTACAAAATGGTATATACAAGCCATAAACCTATGTAATTAGCAAAAACAAAATCAAAGTTTCAATTTTTTTTTTCATTGGAAGCACCAAATCCAGAATCAATTTCAGAATAGAAACAAGGTTAGCTATATATTCTCTTCTTTGGACAGAAGAATCAGTTTGAGCATCTCTGCTTCTCTTTGCTGTGGGGAATAATATATGTTTCTGTTAACTCATTAATGTATCATAATTCATATTAACAGAATTCTCTATATTGTTTCAATATTTTTTTAACCCTAGAGGGAGAAAACACTTTTTCCAGTTTGGATATTTTACTAACTTTAAAAAATACTCAAGTAATATATATAAAGAGAAGGAAAAACCTTTCATTTTAAACGCAGAACCCAAAAGACAAAACTATATTAGAGCTTTCATTCAGTTATAGATGTCACACCAATATAAGTCCAATTAACTCCAATTAGCTTGTGAATTCAAATCTCCCTCGAGTTTATCCTCATGGAGTAGATATTTTTTTTCTCTTATTTTCAAATTTAATCTTTAGTATTTTACAAACTTTGGCAATTATTCAGCATTACATAAAAAGACAGAAGACATTCACTTACAAACTCATTTTATACATACCAAACTACCTTAAAGCTTTCTTTCTGTATACATATCAAACTTATAAAAATCCATCCTTAACTGTTATTAGATTTAAGTCACTCCCTCCAGCTTGTCTTCATAGAATGAAATCTTTTTCTTCTCAGAAGTGTCTATCAAGTCTCTTCTCTTCAAGAAATTCTCAGCCTTATTTATATACATGAAAAAAAATGTCCCAAAGTTCAGTTAGATGTTGTAGATTAACCTGGAGCAAATCCTCGTAGAATAAAATTTCCTTCTCTAAGATGTCTATCATATCTTTTTTTCTCAAAGAATTCTCGGCCTTGCTAATATCCCTGAGGAAAAAGTTCCAAGCTTGACCTCTTAAGAGTTGTGAATTTACTTGGCATGCTTGTTTCAGTTGGACTGGGACGGTTATGTTCAAACCATCATCATCATAAAAGCAGTCTTCCAATATTTGAGGGGCTGCCCCAGAGAGGAGGGGGCCAAGCTATTTATCAAAGCACCCGAAGGCCAGACAAGGAACAATGAATAGAAACTGAACAAGGAGAGATTCAACCCGGAAAGAAGGAGGAATTTCCTGGCAGTGAGAGCAATCAACCCATGGAAGAGAAGTTGCCTTTGGATGTTGTGGGAGATTCATCCCTGGAGGCTTTCAAGAAGAGGCTGGGCTGCCCTCTGTCAGAAATGATGTAGGGTCTCCTGCTTAGGTGGAATGGGGTGGACTAGATGACCTACACGGTCCCTTCCAACTCTGTTAATCTGTAATGTGGTGTCAGATTTATATTCCAAAGGTACAATTAAGTCATTAGTATTGTCCAGCATTTGTAGAGTTGACACAGAGAGTTGATAATTTTCTATACTTCGTTGTGTCTCTTGTTCTTTTTTAATATCATCTGTATAATTAGTATCTTTGGACCCTAACTGATTTATGGTTTAAATTATTTTCTGTCTGGACTTTTCAAAAATTTCCTTGATGACAGATTCCAGCTCAGAGTTAAACATCTTTGTAGCTCCCTCTAGTTGTCAAAAAAAATATATTTATTTATTTATTTCCTTCCAATCAGAGTTCATGAAAATCGGGAAATTTCAACCACCACAAGAACGCAATACAGGCCTAGAAATTATTTTAAAAGTAGCAAATTAAGACCACAACTTTTATCCTTATATTTCAAAAGAAAAAAAATACTCCACGCTTCCTTATTTTAGCTGCCTACAACAACCCTCTTCCTTGTCGGTTAACAATAAAGAAGTCTGAAAAATGGTCCATAGCTTCAAAAAGGAGTGATAAGCTGTAACTACAGAGAGCCTCTTTTAGCTAATATAGATAATAGTCTAATGAATTGATCAAGAAATGAAAGGCACAGCTTATTGTCTGTTTAAAAATAAATTCCAAACATGTCTATTTTACCCGACAACGACGTGATTTCAGGCCCACCCACTCAGCTTCAGCTCACCAGCTATTTTGAAGCAGGGCTTCTAAAACTGCTTTCAGGCTGTCGCTATTATGGGGGGATCTTGAGGGATCTAACCCTGGAGAGTCAAATAAACAAAAGGAAGCCTGTTCCTTCTGTTGTTAAGTTGGAAATATGACAGTCCAGAGAGAGGAGATTCTCGGGGTATGTCAGATGCTGGCCATGTCTTCACTGGAAGCTCGAAACTCTAACCCCAAACCCAGTTTGTTACGATTTAAATCCAATGTTTTGCGTCCTGCAACAACTAAACTGCCCTGTCTTCTGGGGCACAGTTCCTCAGACACATAACAACCACAACTACACCTCCTTGTGGTCCACCCCAGCAGGTCTAATTCTTCCTCTTAAGTCTTCCATCCCTAGAATGAACAGGAGTTTGATAGGATTTGGTATCCATTTGTGTAAATATAATCTAGATAAGGAAAAGATGTGAAACTAT
>JANHFL010177015.1:0-10144 GCA_032468155.1 Oxyrhabdium leporinum
AGGGGAGGGGTCGATAGGGGAGGATGGGAGGGGGGAGGGGGATAAAGTTGAAAAATTCTTTGTACAAAACTTTTTCAATAAAAAAAAAAAAATAAGACTTGGCCAAAGAGGACCCCACTGAGACTGGGAACCCCTGGGGGTTTTGCTCAGAAGTCCGATGCAACCCTGAGTTGTTTTTGCTGTGGCCAGCTGGGCCATCGAGCTGCGGAATGTCTAGTTCCCGTGCCCGTACACCAATCGAGGGGGACGGTTAGAAGAAAGGTCCCTCCAAAGAAGCCACTGGATGGAGTGAAAACAGTGTGGAGAGTAACCGATTCGCCTCCCTTGAATGAAGAAAGTGATGATGCGAAATTGGTGGAATCGATTCCAGAGGTGAGCAGCGGAGAGGACGATCTGATGATGAGTGGAGAGATTCCCCCTTTTTCTGTAAAAATCAAAGTAACCATCCCGAGTTCAGGGGAAAGTGGAGAAATGGAGGCGATAATAGACATGGGGTGTACCAGATGCCTGATTGGGAACCCCTTAGTCGAACGGTTGGAGATAAAGACTATTATTGAAAAACCCCATTAAGTTTCGGCAAGTAGATTATTATTATTATTAATTTATATTTATATACCGCCCCATTCCGAAGATGGGTCCCTAATCAGAGGTGTTCCCACAATGAAAGTCACAGAATTAGTTAAGATGGAGTCGGAAACTCATTAGGTTTATTGTAGTTCTGAAGATGTCTGAGTTGGTGATATTGGGATTATCCTGGCTGGATAAATGGGCGCCGTCAATCAGATGAGAAAATGGATTTCGGAAGATCAGGATAGAATTGGGCCTGTTGCCTCTCCCTCCACTAAAAAGCAGAAAATAATCTCCTCCTTTTGAGCAGAAGACGCCGGCGGTTATGGCTAAAGCATCAATAGCCAGAGAGAAACTACCAGGAGAGCAACGTATTCCTAAAGAGTATCGAGAACTTTCAGAAGTTTTTAGCGAAGGGAAGTGTGACATCCTTCCCCCCCATAGGGATACGAACTCTGCAATAGAAATTGAGCCAGGAGCCATTTTTCCAAAACTGAAACTGTATTCCATGACTCTGGCGGAGATGATAGAATTGTGCAAGTATAGCCTGTGGATTTATCAAGCCTGCAAAATCGAAAGTGGCAGCTCCTGTGCTGTTCAAAGAGAAAAAAGAGAGGGAGATGAGGCTCTGCGTTGATTTTAGAGGCCTGAATGACTATGTGTGTGCAGAATAATTACCCCCTCCCTCTTATGAAAGACTTGCTGAACCATTTGTGCAAAGGAAGAGTGTTCACCAAGTTGGATTTAAGAGAAGCATATTACTGGATATGCATCAGAGAAGGAGATGAGTGGAAGATGGCATTTAACTGTCCTTTGGGACAATTCCAGTTTAAAGTTATGCCATTTGGATTACAAGGGGCATCTGCTGTATTTATGCAATTAATAAATGAAGTACTCCATGAACATTTATATAAGGGAGTGCTAGTTTATTTGGGTGATATTTTAATGTATTCTGAGACAATGCAAGAGCATGTAAAACTAGTGAGACAGGTGCTGAAGAAATTGTTGGATGCCAAGCTTTATGTGAAGCTTTCAAAGTGTGAATTCCATTAGGAAGCTTTGGATTATTTGGGATATAGGATTACAAATGAGGGAACTGAGATGGATCCTGGAAAAGTTAAGGCTGTGTTAGATTGGCAAGCCCCCAAAACCCGGAAGCAGTTGCAAAGCTTTTTGGGGTTCGCAAACTTTTACCGACAATTTATCCCAAGGTTTGCAGAAGTAGCCCTTCCTTTAACGGAGTTATTGAGGACTGGTCCGGCTCCCGGGAAGCCCAAACCCTCACAGCCTTTACATTGGGATATGAACTGTCAAAAATCATTCGAGAAATGAAAGACTATTTGCAGAGGAACCTATTCTTCAGCATCCTGACCCTGAGAAACTGTTTGTGGTCCAAGCAGATGCTAGTGATGTAGCGCTAGCTGCTGTTCTTATGCAAAGAAATGTTAAAATCCAGTTGTTACCATGTGCATATGTCTCGAAGAAGTTGACAGACACGGAGAGGCATAGGCAGTATGGGAGAAAGAAGCCTTTGCAATTAGGTTGGTGTTGTCATTTTGGCATCAATTTTTAGAGGGATCTAAACACCCATTTGAGGTTTGGACCTATCATAAGAATTTAGAGCCTTTGAAAGTCCCTCGGAAGCTATCCCCTAAACAGGTGCGATGGGCACAATATTTTAGACAATTTAATTTTGATTTAAAGTACATACCAGCGGGGAAGAACCTGCTGACAGACGCTTTGTCTCGCAAACCGCAGTTTGATAGCCGGAGGGAGGAGGTTGTACCCCCGATGATTTCAGCCAAAGAATTATTGGCTCAAGTGACCACGAGATCACAACATTGTAAGATGGAAGCTCCTGAAGAAATGTTGCAGAAGGAATTGAAAGCAGCATTGCTGACTGACCAATGGTTCAATGAGAATCAACAGGATTTAACCCTAGGGGATGATTTGGCTTGGAAAGGATCCAAGTTATATATTCCTGCATCGATGACAATGTTGATTTTGAAACAAAATCATGATTCTCGTTTGGGGGGTCATTTTGGATTTTTGAAAACTTTGCATTTGGCTAGAAGGCAATTGTGGTGGCCAAAAATGAAGTCAGATGTGGATGATTACACAAAGACTTGTTCCATTTGTGCAACCAGAAAGTCTAGGCCAGGGAAGCCTCCAGGACTGTTGCAACAGGTGACTAACCCCATTCAACCATGGGAAGAAATTGCAATGGACTTTATTGTAGAACTTCCTGAGAGTGGTGGAAATACAGTGATATGGACTGTGATTGACTTGTTCTCTAAACACACACATTTTGTTGCTTATAATGGATTACCCTCAGCAAAGAAATTGGCAAGGATATTTGTGAAGCATATTTACCGTTTACATGGAATTCCTAAACGAGTAATATCTGACAGAGGGGTGCAATTTACTGCAAAGTTTTGGAGGGAGTTCTTAATAGTGATAGGGTCCTCACAGGGTCTTAGTTCTGGGTTCCATCCGGCTACCAATGGGGTAGCAGAGAGAGGGAATGCAATCGTGGAGAAATATATTAGATGTTATGTAAATTATCAGCAGGAAGATTGGGATAATTGTCACTGTTTGCTGAATTTGCATATAATAATGCGGTGCATAGTTCTACTGGGTTAACCCCTTTCCAAGTAACCACTGGAAGGGACTTTGTACCTATCCCTGAATTGCCAGTGGAGAAACCTACGTCTACCTCTTTAGAGGAGTGGATGGAAACATTGAAAGGCGGGTGGGTGAACGTGAAAATAGCACTAGCTGAGGCAGCAGAGAAGTATTAATGACAGGTAGATAAACATCGTGCTCAGCAGCCTGAATTTTCAGTGGGAAATAAAGTATATGTGTCTACAAAATACATGAGGTTAAGTATCCGTAGTAAAAAATTGGGTCCTAAATATTTGGGTCCATTTGAAATTGTGAGGGTAATAAATCCTGTGATGGTTCAACTCAATCTTCCTAAACTGTTAGGAAAGATTCATCCTGTGTTTCATTGTAGTTTGTTGAAGTTAGCAGTACCATCCAAACTTAGGCCTCAGCCAACTGCACCTCCCAAACCTGTGGTAATCAGGGAAGAGACTTTCTATGAAGTGAAGAAAATGTTAGATTCCAGGGAGTTTAGAGGCAGACTACAATATTTGGTTCATTGGAAAGGATATCCTTTGTCGGAAGCAACTTGGGTTAAGAGTGGGGATGTGAATGCTGATAGGTTGGTTAAGACTTTCATGATAAATTTCCAAATAAACCCCAGGGCCCTCGAGGAGGAGGCAGAAGAGGTTGATGTTGGGGTGTGTATATTAATTAATTTTATGTTTATGTTTTAGGATTATTTCTAGTGATTTATTGGAACTTAGATGGAACGCTGACACTTGCAGCTTTCCTCTGACTCTGAGGCTAATAATAAATTATCCACATATTGAATTAAGGTGAAATTGTGAGGTAATGAGATAGAAGTGAGGTCTGCCTTTAAGATTTGGGAAAACAGGGTGGGCGACTTGGTATAGCCTGGGGGCAGCCGAGTCCAAGTAAATTGCTGGTTTTCTCATGTGAAAGCAAAGAGGCATTGTGACACAGGGTCTGCTGGTATACTGAAGAAAGTTGTGCAAAGGTCCACTACTGTGAAGTGGGTGGCTGACGCTGGTACTTCTGTTACTATAGTAGCTGGGTTAGGTACCACAGGTGCTCTTGGTATGACATATTTGTTGATGGGTCTCATATCATGTACGAAGTGAAAAATGGGCTTACCCTCCTCATCAAGTTTGGGTTTACGAACCGGGAAGATGGGGGTATTACAAGGGGAGGTGCATTTGCGCAGGACTCCCTGTTCTAGGTATGCTTTTATCAATTTCTTAATTGACTCTATCGCTTCTGTTTGTATTTTGTATTGGGGAATACAGGAGGGTGGTCCTGATTTGACATGAATTCTTACTGGGGTGGCTCCCTTTAATAACCCTAGTTCTGTGGGATCCCATCTCCATGGGGAGGCTGGTAGGCTTCTGAAGTCTATGGGCAGTTGGAATTTCCTTTCAATTTGGCTCGTTATGGTAACGTGTGTATGTTTGACTGGGATATCCAAGACAAGCCCTTTTTCATTACATTTGATGGTTGTCCCTAGTTTGCAAAGCAGGTCTCTGCCCATAAGGGACAGTGGAGACTGAGGACAGACCGTGAACGCATGTTCTAAAGAAAAGGGGCCGACCTCTACCTTCATGTCAGTAGTGAATTCAATGGGGGTGACTTTTCCTCCCACCCCCATTATGTTACCCTTGGCTCCCTGTAATATGGAGCCCTTGAAAGGTGGCTTGGTAATAAGTGATGAAGTAGCCCTGGTGTCAATCAGGCATTCATATGCCTTTCCCCTTATTGTTACTGTAAGAAGGGGCTCTCCATCAGGACTGTTCCTTAAGGGAATAGCCAGCCCATGGAATGTGGATTTAAATTCTTCATGATCTTCCTCTAGTCAAGACAGTTCAAGTTCTTGTTGCTCCCAATGGCTGTCTCTCTCCATTCGGGGGGAACAGAATTATCCAGGAAAAGGGGCACTGGGTGGGTTATGACGGCCCCTGGTGTTCCTATAAGTCCTTGTGCAATCTCGTCTGAAATGTCCTTCCCTCCCACACCAGAGGCAGTGCTTGCAGCTGGCTCCTGACTCTTCCTTTAATTCGCACTGCCGGCATCTGGTCCATCTACTTGGTGGATGGTTTGCCTTTGTCTATTTTCTTCATTTAAAACTGCAAATGCCTGCAGGTCCTCCCTTCTCTCTGCTCTTCATCTCCTCTCTTTCTTCCTCTCCTTTTCTGCTTCTTTTCTCTCCTTTTCCTCCTCTTTTATCCTTTCTCTCTGGTCAAACACAAAGTTTGCAATCCCGCGCAACTCCGAGATCTCTAAAGTTGATCAGTTGGAGACAATTTTATAAAAATGCCCCCTTATGTCTTCTGCTGATTGATCTATAAAACAGCAGCTAGGATTCTCTGACCTTTTTGACAATTTAAATCTAGATGGGTGTATGCTACCCCTCTAAGAGTCAGACCCCAAAAGCATCTGGTGTTACCTTTTCCCTCTGGGTGGTCCAATGAAATTCAGACCAATTCAAGGGCTTTCTCCCTATTTTTTGCTGGGCTTCTAATAAATTGCCTTTGGCTCTAGTGTATTTGTCCCAGTGGTTTGTATTATTATAGTCCCAGTCTGGGCGATTTAGGGGTCAGGCAACCCTAACAGGGGCTACGTGCCCCGGTATGGTTATTACAGGTCTCCTGGCTATCTCCTCCGTTTTGTCAAAGAGCTTCATTAACTCATCCGTGGTTAAGAAAAGGTGTAATATCTGAGTCATATTCCCCTGTCAAAGTGCACACAGTGTGACTAGGTGAGACAATCCAGGAGCAAATACAACACATAGGTTTGTATTTACAAACAGAGGTTTTTATCCTAAAAAGCATATATACATACAAGTACTTTTATACAGGCCTTGATATACAGGAGCAAGCAGTAACCGACACCACTGAAGCACACACTGTAATGTACAAGGTCTGTTTTACATTACAGCCTCTTAAAGTGATAGCAGTCCAATAACCCTGCTGTCTCATTGCTACTGCTGCATTATCTTTATAACTTTACAATATTACAGCATTACAACCTTACAGCAGCTAGTCAGTTGTTAAATTAGCATTACCCTGACACTCCTCCCATTTAAAGCTGAACAGCTGAATGCTTTAACATATTCATGATGCTTTCCATCTCTATTTTGTCCACACCTTGTGCTTCGGTTTGTACTTTCACTGCTACAAACACTATGCCTCCGTCTCATTACTTTGTATTACATCCTGCTTACCATCCCTGGGTTGAATACCTTCCCTTTCTCTATTCAGCTCAATCAGGTTTCTCTGTCTGCCTGGCATTCTCTTTAATTTCGACTTACTCCATTTATCCTGTCCTTTCTTAGGCAATGACCATGTCCATCTCTCTTGATACTTAAGGGGTTCATTATGAATACTACCTACTCTAACCCCACTTGCAGTGAACTGCTCAGGAGGTATTCCTTTATTACACCTTTTAGGTCTCCTAGGTATAACTAGGAACAGCAAAAAATACTTCTAGTGTTAGATTTTAATTTATTGTACTAAGTGCCTATTTCATTGATTATAAAAAGATCTTTGTGCCATCATGTCAAACTGTGCAATGTGTTTGAAGAAAAAAATGAACCCTAAAATATTTCATTGTCTTCATGAGAAATCTAGGTGCAGGACAGGAAGACTAAGTACAGAGAGAACATAGTAAAACAGACTTTAGGTTGGCAAAGGAGTGAGACAAGGTTGTATGATTTCCCTGTATTTATTCAACATATAATCTGAATATATCTTGGGGAGAGCTGGATTGGAAGACAATGAGTGTGGTTTTAAAAATTGAGAAAGAAACATCAGTAACCTGAAAAATGCTGATGACACTATTCTTTTTGCTGATAATGTAAGGGATCTACAATCTCTAGTAATAAAAGTCAAGAAGTACAATAAAGAATGGGATTAAATTAAATGTAAATAAAACCAAATTATTGACAAAGACTTTAAAGTGCCTTTTACGAAAATCCATGAACAATAAAAGAAAAAGTAGACAACAAATATGCCACAAACCACTATTTGGTACAGCAACTATAAGGCCTTGGAAAAGATATTCAAATTCTAGAATGTGTTTATACCTATAAAGTAGTAAACACTATAAAATAGTGCATACATTGGTATTCTCTGTGACATTCTATGGAAGCAACAATTAAACTTTGAAGAAATGGGATAGGAAGAGTATTGATATTTTTTTAACTTTGGTATCACAGAAGACTCCTGAGAATATTGTGGATAGCCAAGCAAAGAAACAAATGGATCACCAAACAAATCAACCCAGAGTTCTCATTTGATACCCAAATGAGAGACATTATGCAAAAACCTAGAGAAGACTCTATTACTGGGAAAGCATCAGAGTTTGCAGCAATGCAACCAGCACACAAGTAAACAATTCAGCAGGATTCATTTCTGGAAGAAACTTCTTTATATACAATAATATAAAGTATGATCCTTGTATACAATACCCATGCAGCAGAAGCCAGAACCAGAACTCAGAATCCGGAAGTCATAATCACAGAAGCAAAGAATGCAAGGACAAACCAACTCTTATATAAATATACAGATCAGTCAAGCTAAGCCATGCCCAGGCTCTGAGCAGTCTGACATGGCTCACAACAGATCCTGTTTTTTAGTCACCAAACACTTCCCTTTAGCTGACTTGTTGTTATGGCTATCCCAGCTCATAATTTCTTACAAACTGACACTCACTCCTTTATGACATAAAACCGAATAACTTAATATTCTTCCTATGGTGCACTCCACCCAGTTGTTTGTTTTCTGGACTTCCAACCAATTAAAGCCCCTCCAAATAATACCACAATTCCAGAATTGGACTTTATAGTTTTTACATCATTGGCATAATCACTGTCATCTTTGGCATAATAACATTTCAACTTTAATTCTTCAGAGACCTGTATTTGAAGACCCAAATTCACACTTCCCTTCAAATACCTGAGAATCCTCTTTACACCCATCCAATGAGTTGGTGCAGCAGTAAAGTGATTTAAGATGCTTACTGCACAAGCTATGTCTGGTCTGGACCACTGTGACAGATATAACAGGCTCCCTATTGCTGACTGATATATCTCTTGATCACAGGCTTCACTTTTGTCCTCACCCAAATTGTTATGAAAATAGGGCCGTGTTCTCTGTTGGGCTGCGTGTTAGCCCACTGGAACATGTTAAAAACCTGTTGTGGCAGTAAAAGTTGTCTTTTTAAAAAAAAGAAAGAAAAGTGGAAATTTGAAGGGACAAAAGCTCCACAGGTCTGGAAATGTTGTTTAATGGTATGTGTGTGTATGTGTATGTGTGTAATCATTTCCAAACCTGGAGAGAGGTGCAGCAGTTGGTGCAGCAGTAAAGCGACTTAAGATGCTTACTGCACAAGCTATGTCTGGTCTGGACCACTGTGACAGATATAAAAGGCTCCCTATTGCAGACTGATATATCTCTTGATCACAGGCTTCACTTTTGTCCTCACCCAAACTGTTACGAAAATCTGTGCTCATGGGTGTTGGAGGAGAATTACAATCCCTCATGTTGTAACTCTCCAACAGCTGTTCAATTTTCTTTCTTTGACTGAGAATGTAAGCACCTTTCTCAATTTTTTGTATCTACACCAAGATAGTTTTGTATTTCACCCAGATTTTTCAATTCAAACTTTTTCTCCAATTTATTAGCAAATTCCTTCACCTGTGCCAAATCTGTTGCAATGAAACAGATCATCCACAATGTTCCAGTTTCCGGCTGACCGCTTCAGCCCATAAATGGCCTTGTTCAGTTTATACACAGTGTCAGGCTTTTTACTTTCATACCCTGATCCTTGAATATACATTTCTCCCTCTAAGTCTGCGGAATGCTGTGGTTATATCAAAGTGCCAAATTTTATGGCCACGTGCTGCTGCCAATGTTAGTGCCAACCTTATAGTTTCACTTTTTACCGTTGGCGCAAGCACCTCATCATAGTGCACATTTTTCTTTTGCGAAAAACCTTGTGCTACTAATCTTGCCTTATATTGGACTTTGTTATTGGGTAACACTTTTCTTTTGTATACCCATTTACATACTACAGCTTTGCATCCTTGTGGCAAAGTCATAGATGTGAACACTTTATGTTCATCCATGGATTTCATTTCTTTGTCCATGGCTTCTTTCCACTTTATTTGTTCAATTTTAGGTAATGCCAATACTTCGTTATAGTTCCTTGGCTCATACCACACATTACACACCTTAACTTTATTAGCAGAATACCTGTCAGGTGAAATCCCCTTGTTCCAACTCTCTGACCTGCATTGCATTGATTGCTTTTGTGTTTCAACCCTCTCTGGCTTCATATCTGAGTCATCATCTTCTCCTGACTCCTTTTCTAGTTCTTTTTTCAGTTTCTCCTCCCTGAATGCTGACACCATCACTCTGAGTTATTGTCACTAAGTGGGTCACCATCACTAAGTGGATCATTCCAAAAATTGCCATCAATTCTGTTCAAATTTTCTGCAAAGCTAGCAGATCTTGAAATCACTATTCTTTTACTCCCATCACTGAAGCGATAGCTCTTTGAGCCAGGCTTATAGCCAGTAAACCTGAGCTTTCTAGCCTTTGTTTAACCTTTTCTCCTGATTGCTTTTTGGAATATGCACCCATGCATTGCTTCCAAACACTCTTAAATGTGCCAGAGATGGTTTTCTCCCATATAACACTGCATATGGAGTATCATTTATAGATGAACTCTACAGCCTATTGATTAAATAATTAGTAGTCAACATGGCTTCACCCCAATATGACTTGCTCAGACCAGAATCCTCCAGCAGTGAGTCCTTCATTGTTTGTAAGACACCATTCCACCTCTCAGCTACACCATTCTCAGCTGCTGTGTACGGATTTGTGCATCTGTGTTTTATTCCTAACTGTCCCGACCACTGTTGAAAACTTGCTGACATGAATTCTGAACCTCT
>JANHFL010177086.1:0-10143 GCA_032468155.1 Oxyrhabdium leporinum
GCTGCACAGACACTTCCCCCCACTTCTTGGGCGGGGGGGGGGAGTGCATCTTATAGTCCGAAAAATATTATTGTCAGGACCCACAGCTTTTCGTGTGTTGACTGTCCTCAAGATCTTCCAAACGGCAGTTGTATCAAAGCTGAGCACCTGTTCATCAGGATGGGAAATAAATAGCCTTTGTTGCTGGAACGTTATTTGAGGCCTCAAACCGTCCCAAAAACATGGTTAGTTTAAGGATTGCACCTTTCACGTGAAAGCTGTCTAAATTCTCGACCAGTTCTTTTGACCTTCTGCAAAAATATGGGGCAGGGGGTGGGGATGTTTCCATTTAAGTAGAAAAGTCTGAAGAGCGATTGTTTCATTGTCTGTAGATGTGGGACTAGACATGCTTCAGTCTGAAGAGGCCCTAGAGAAATAATGAGGGGTCCGGTCCCTTCAGCTTCTGCTGGGTGGGTGAAATTTGTAATTGGGCCAGCGTGGAGTCTAAGCCTTATACCGTCTTCGTCTGGTCAACAGACTTTCTGTTTCTATCTCTTCCTTTTAGTTTCCATTAATGCAAAAAACCCAAAACTCTACACTTCAGATGGAGAAACAGGGAAACAAAAAGATCTCTGGCTAGCTCCTATGTCTGTTGGGGGGTTTTGGAGTCTTTTTTTGAAGGAGAAAAAAAAAAGTATTAAGGACTGTTTTACATTTCTAGTGAATGGCTCTTTAAAGGAAGAAAAAAATGAACTGTCTTTGGAATTTTTGATGCAAACTGCAGCTAGTTGCTCTTGATGTCTTTGGAGATTCTCAATCATTCAGGACATGGTTGTCTCCAAGGTGCTTTACCAAAAAGGCAACTGGACTTTCTTGGTTCTTTGAAAACTTTTCATTTCTCATCCAAGAAGCTTCAAAGAAAAATCCCAAGAAAGTCCAGTTGCCTTTTTGGGAAAAGCATCTTTGGGATAATTAACAGAATACAGAATACCAGAGTTGGAAGGGGACATATCAATCATAGAAGACGCAGCCATCTACAAGATCTGGTCCTCTCAGCTGATAATAAGTGGCTAGATTGTGGTGTGGGGTACATCCAATAAATAAATAATAACTGTTAGCTTAGCTTATTTTCCATGTTTGATGAAGATCCATCTTCAGTGAAGGGTGTAAGCTGAGGGGAGTGATCAGTAATGGTTTGGGATCTGTATTTTATCAAATGTGGCTGATTTAGGTGAAATTCAACCCTGGCTAATTGTGTGGACACATCCAGGCTCTTTTCTTGGCAATCCAGGCTCTTTTCTTGACTATTGTCATGGTCGGGGCAATTGTTTTGATTTCCCAGTGTAGCCTACAGCTTCGAACTTTATGGTAATCCTCCAGCCATATGACAGAATAAGAGTTAGAAGGAACCTCAGAGGTCTTCTAGTCCAGCCCCTTTCCCAAGCAGGAGACGCTTATACTATTTCAGACAAATGGCTCTCCAGTCTCTTCTTAAAAACCTCCGGTGATGAAGCACCCACAGCTTCTGGCTGCAGTCCGTTTTTGCTTCCAAGCCCAGCACGTCTTCATAACTTCAATTTATTTTTTGGATCTTTACTAGATGGATCAAAAAATCCTCGGTAATTGGCCAACGGTCGATGTACTTTGATGTCAACAAAAGCTTGGATGAGAACTCAGGCCTTATTTAAGAACTCTGCATGTTAACCCCGGTTCTTTCTTTTCTGTAGCACTTTCAGGCTACCATGTAATCAGTGCAAGTATAAACAAGTCCAATGCGCGGAATTGGATGCAAAATTTACAACCGGCTGTCTAGCCCATGAAGGCTTTTGAAGTACGAGGGTAACGCTTGATGAAATATTGGAAGCCAGGAAACACAGTGCAATTTCAAATAGTCTGGGACCGACTTCATAACTTGCAGAACAAGAGCAAAATATAAACTCAGGACACATCGTCTAATATGCAAAACATCTGGAGCAGAAATGGTGCAACTAAGAATCCGTCTAAATTTCCTTTGTTTTTGTACCATGTGGATGAGAAATGCCTTTCTTTCTAAAAGTGAGACAATATCATGTTTTGTCTGAGACATTACAGACATAAAGTAGTTGTAACGGCATGGCAAGGAAAGCGGCATTTGATTTAAGCCATTTTAATTCCCATGCAGTGCAAGCATCCAACTATCTATTAAGCTATTACATTTCAGTTCTGCTCCCCCAACATACTTTTCGATCCGTATTTTTGATTAAGTTTGTCCTATCCTCTCATATATTTTTTTTAAAGAAAATGGAACTTCTAAGAAATGGAACTTCTTATTAAAGATTGTAGCTGAGAGCTAGAATCTTTTGAGAGGGAGATTTGCAAGTTTTATAGAAATCGTAAATCAGTATTGTGGTTTGGATAAGTTGATATGCTTTTAATGGATTTGGAGAACGATGTGTTTCTATGAGTCTGCATGATCTTAAGGCCTAAAAGACACAACTTTATCAGTTAACTTTTGAAATATAGATAGTCTTCAACTTACAACCACAATTGAGCCCGAAATTTCCATTCCTAAGCAAGATAGTTAACTGAGTTTTGCCCCATTTTACGACCTTTCTTGTCACCTTTCTTGTTGTTAAGTGAACCACTGGAGATGTTAAATTAGTAATGTGGTTATTAAGTGAATCTGGCTTCCTCATTGACTTTGCTTGTCAGATGGTCACAAAAGATGGATCACATGAGATTTTGCAGCCGTCAAAAATACGAGTCAGTTGGCAAGCGTCTGAATTTTGATCATGTAACCATGGGGATGCTACAACGGTTGTAAGTGTGAAAAACGGTCAGAAGTCACTTTTTCCAGTGTTGTAACTTTGAATGGGCACTAAATGAATGGTTGTAAGTTGAGGACTGAAAAAGAGATTGGATAACCGTTTATCTGAAATGGTATAGGGGTTCTCCTGCGTAAGCAGGGGGTTGGACTAGAAGACCTCCAAGGTCCCTTCCAACTCTGTTATTCTGTTCCATTCCATTGATTAAGTCTTGTATCTTTTTATCTCACCTTATTTTCTGTTTTGATAACCATGTGCTGTTTTCAACTCACATCACTCTAAGCCTTTTAATAGTTAAACTGTGTATCTTTCCCCTCAGACAATTAAAAAAACTTAAGACAATTGTTCTGCTTAATAAAAAACTTGCTACATTTGCAAAAGTTGATAATAACACCAGGACCTTTAAAAGTCCCTGAGATTTAAAAGTAAAGAGCGTAATACAATCTGAAAACCCAGGAGCTGGTAGTGACTTAATTTCTTCTTGAGTTTACTTGGGTGAGGAATAAATATTTACAATGCAAATCTCATCAGGCCAAAAAGATAAAGCGAGAGATTGTGTTTATCTCTGTTTATATTGGTTTTTCTCCTGACTGTGGAGTTTGTGGAGAGGAAGGGATGGTTTTGGTTATAATGTTTTGTTATTCACCCACTCAGACGAAGAAGGGCTGATTATGAACAAAGCAAAGCTGTATTTAACAACACTCTGCGACCAACTGGTGTCGGATGAAAGTTGCTGCTAGTTAGAACATCAACCAAACCATATGTTTCTTTCAAGAATGAGAGTTTCCTGCTTTATCAGGGCTGCCAATTACTCCCCCGCACAATATTTGCCAGTTTTACTTTTTGCGTGCTTTCTTCCACCAAATAATTTTTTTCTTGTCTTCTTTCCTGCCTCCCCTCTCTCCGAAGTTCCTACGCTTCCCTCACCACCTTCCTTCTAACATGCTGCCTAATTAATCCTTTACTTACATTCCACGAAACACAAGCTCTCTGTTTGTGGAACAAGCAAGGACAAAATAAACAGTTAGTTTACTACGCTAAACGTGAAACACCGAAGGCCAAACTATCTAACCCTAACCCTTGAGTAGCATGTCCTGTTGGCCCAGCCTGCAGGAAATGGGCTTATCTGAAGTTTTCAGATAGAGGTCAGCTTTTTAGAAGTTTGAAGTACAAGTAGGCCTTGATTTACGATCCTTCATTTAGTGACCATTCAAAGTTAACAACAGCATTGGAAAAAAAAAAGAAGACTCCTGACCATTTTTCACACTTAACGACCATTGCATCCCCATGGTCACCTGTTCAAAATTCAGATGCTTGGCAACTGACTCATATTTGCGGTGTCCCAAGGAGGTCGTGTGATCCCCTTTTGCGACCTTCTGACGAGCAGAGTCAATGGGGAAGCCAGATTCACTTAACAACTGTGCTACTGACTTAACAGCTGCAATGATTCGCTGAACAACTGTGAGAAGAAAGGTCGTATAGTGGGGTTAAACTTCACTTAACAACTGTCTGGCTTAGCAGTGGAAATGTGGGGCTGAATGGTGGTCATAAGTCGAGGACTTTTTGTAGTTCTTAACTGGAAGCCATCTGCCCCTCCCCACCCCCTTGCCCCACGGTGGCCTTAGGATATTTGAAGGGATCCCTCGGTTGAAAAAATATATAACCAGGGGAAGCACAGAAAAGCAAAGTGTATTATATTGCAAATACTTGTATTGTTAATGCAAGAGGCCTTGAGTGAAAAACGGTTGAGAAACAAAGGTTTTGATAAAGGAGAATATTTGTAGTTCAGGTTTGAACTGATGGTGCTCTCTGAGCTTGGTTGTTTCCTTGCAGACATTTCATTACCTGACTAGGTTACATCATCAGTGCTAGCGAGGAGTGCATATAAACATAGCAAGGCCCCCTTCCTTATGGTGATGTTACTAAGTTGAGTAATGAAATGTCTGCAAGAATATAATCGACCTCAGAGAACACCAAACCTCTCCCCCCCCCTGCCCCAAATGTGGGTTTAAACCAACTGGTGGCTCTTCTTAAGTGTGAAACAGGATTTTTTGTTGTGGTTTTTTTTTCATCCATTTTATTGCAAACAAAACAGCCCTTGGCTGCGTTGTCTGATTTGTCTACAAATGCAACAGAAGAGTGCATGATGTTAAACGGGAACCAGATCTTTTTTGGGTGTTTGTTTGGATATCTGCCTTTGTGAGCTGAATGTGGAGTTTTTCCTTGCCAGAAACTCCCCACATCATCTGGCCTGAAACAGGATAAAATTTCCTTTGAGTTGAGTTGAATACATCCACGTCGCTTTCTTGGCAGTCTGGAAATTGTTGTTTGTTGTAGCTTTCCTTTCTGGTTGTTGTTTTTTTTTCCCCCAACCTCACAGTCTCTCCTGCAGTCTTGGCATATTCTTTCGGTGGTCTTTACCTACCTGGGTTTCCTGGCTTAACCTGGTGGTCTGTGTAAGTACAGGTAGTCCCCGAATTTACATCCACAATTGAGCCCGAGTTTTTGTTGCTCTGCAAGTGAATTTGGCCTCCTTTTACAACGTTTCTTGCCGCAGTCACTAAATGAATTACTGTAAATTCATTGAGGACTACCTGTATTGGGAAAAACAGGTTTTTTTGCATTTTGGGGGGAAAAAGAGTGGATTTGATTTAAATCGTGATTTAAATCACTAGTAAAAAGGCTTGATTTAAATCAACTCGGTTTAAATCATAATTTTTAAAGAGCCACTGTCATCTCTGTCCCGCTGTTGACTCACTGACAGTCCCATTCCCTTTAATGGGACAGCTGGTGATGCGGCAGGGACACAACAAGGTGAGGGATGTGGCGGGCAGCAGGTGAGTGGATGCCCCCTTAACAGGCGCTGGCTGCCATGATGGATCTGAAATGACAGGTGCCCTTTCTTGCCAGGACTCATTCTTGCTGGTAGTTAAAATCTTTCATATTATTATTTGCAAACAAAATGGAGGTTTCCCATTTAGCTTGCAGAGCTTGGATTCTTTGAATGAGTTTACCAAAAATGTAAATATTGCAGAGTGTACAGCCTCATGCTATATAGCTAAGCTCCATTTCATGCTGAATAAACTAAATTGTTAATCGATCTTAAAAAGAAAACTATCTTTAGATGGTTTTTTACTCCAAAAGCATTTTATTTAAAATAAATTTAATAAAAATTTTAAGAAATCTGATTTAAATAAAAAAACACCACGTTTTTGTTTTGTTTTTTAATCGATTTTTATTCACCCTGTGGGGAAAACAATGGACAATTATGGCAACTTGAGGACCTGTGGACTTCAACTCCCAGAATTCCAGAGCCAGCACGGTTCAGGAATTTTGGGAGTTGAAGTCCACAGGTCCTAAAGTTGCCACGCCTCCGGCCTACCTTGTCCTAAGCCTTGCTTGTTTTCTCACTAAGTCATCTCACTGGTCAAAGAGAAAAGGTTGGCTGGTTTAATGGGACAGAATAAACTGGAGTGGATTTCCTGCACCTGAGAAGTGACACTTTTCCTTCAATATTTTCAAAAAGAAGAAAGTAGCTTGGAAGCCACTCATAATGACACTGTGAGATCTCTCTTTCTCCTATTTTTCTGTCCTACTGATCGGAGTTGTCATATTTGATCTTTGGGAAAGGCGGCCCAAGCGTTGTGTTCGAAAAAAAATTACACAGATACAGGTAGTCCTCAACCTATGACGACAATTGAGCCCTACATTTCTCTTGCCAAGTGAAACACTTGTTAAGTGAGTTTGCCCCATTTTACGACCTTTCTTGCCACAGTTGTTAAGCGAATCACGGTAGTTGTCAAATTAGACCAACTGTCGTTAAGGGAATCTGGCTTCCACCTTGACTTGGCTTGTTGGAAAGTCGCTTGTCAGCCTTGGTAGCCATGAAACCGAGGCCTCTGCAGGCTGCCACATGGGAAATAGGGAGGGGGTACTTTCTCATAAAGTTAGAGGGATTGTAGTCAAAACAAAATTCCTTCTAAGAATGTCAAGGCCATTCTGTGCAGCATCTGGAAGCGGAGTGTCAAAATGGAAGAAGGAATGGTTGGGGAATGTGATTGATTGATTGATGATAGTTAAAAGAAGATCTGTAATTCTCTTTTGGGTGGGGAAAAACCTGGGCCTTCAGATTCAGGTTTTTCCCAGATGTATCAATATGGTTTCTTTAATAAACTCTTACTGGAACTCCTATCTAAGTGCTGAGTGATTTATTGGAACTTAGACGGAACCCTGACAGACGCAACCGGGGGGGGGGGCACATGATCCCAGGACACTGCCACCGTCATAAATACGAGTCTGTTGCCAAGAGCCTGACTTTTGATCCCATGACCACGGGGATGGTGCAGCGGCCGTAAGCGTGAAAACTGGTCACGAATCCACTTTTTTTCAGTGCCGTTGTAACTTTGAACGGTCACTAAACAAAAACGGTTGCAAGTTGAGGAATACCTCTTAAGCACGTTGACATCCATCCCATACAGACAAGAGTAAATATACGCCGAGTTAGCTTTGCCTTAAGCCACGTATTTCCGTTTCCACTAGATTGCCGATCGTTTGGAAATGACGGAGTTGTGGTTTTGGTAGCTATTTGGCGGCAACCCTTTTTTTCTCCTAGGTGTGCAGGAGAAGAAAATGCCCACGGCCGCCCGTCTTTCCCTCCTCCTTCCTTGCCCTCTTGCTGAGCTGAGGTTCTTCCAGGAATGAGCTTTTCTGCTTGCAAAGCACATTCCTCAAAGCCTCAAAATTTGGCAGCGGCGTTTTTGGCAATGGCAGCATTGCCTGCTGTTGAAGTCAGAGCCGGGCCCAGTTTGACAGTCTTCCTTAACAAAAGCTGAAGTGGGTTGCGGTGTGTGTGTGTGTGGGGGGGGGACAGATGGAGGCAAGGAAGCTAATGGAGACCCTCCTCAATTGTCAGCTGCTTCTCCTCTGACCCTTCAAAGGGCCTTCTGTCTCTGGGGGAACAAAGACCCCTTCTGTAACCCTTTGAGGCTGGACAGTTTTGTACGGGGGAGACTGGATTTGCTCAACGAGGGATAGCTAATGCATTTTTATTTATTTTTTTTCCAGTTTCTCTCTTTCCTTTTCTGTCTATATGTATTAGCTGGCTGTAGTGCCTATTGGCTTAATGGATTTCAGGTGATAAGTAGGTTTTCTTCTTCTTGTGCCATATCCGTGGATATTGGCGATCCTATTTTTATCAACAGCAGCACAAAAAAGTGCTTTAGACCTCAGGTTTAGACCTGATTAATAGACCATGGTAGACTCCCAGGTTAGACTGGAGAGGTGAAAAATGTTCCAGAAAAAGACAGTTAAAAACTACAACAACACTCCGGTAATGCTACCAACAATAATTCATAAATAGTCCCTAAACACTGAGGTTGACTTGAAAGCGCCTTTACTTTTCCACCTCTAGGGATTAGTGACCTAAAAGAAAATAGAAAATCTTCTTTTCTTTATTTGAATCCGAAGAACTTACAAATTCAAATAAAAATGGATATAAAATAGGTCCTAAAAACATAGCACAAGAAGAAGTACGTAAAACAAATGAGATTGAAACTAAATGACATTTGCCAAGTATTATTGGGCCACGTTGACAGCATTTTCTCTTGCCAGCATGAGGTCTTTCTCTATATGTTGAAGAATATTGTAGGCACCATAGAAAATATGAGATATTGAGAGAGAGAGAGAGAGTCAGAATTGAGCTGGAAAGGACCTTGGAGACCTTCTAGTCCAGACTCTTCTTAAAAACCTCCAGTGATGGAGCACTCACAACTTCTGGAGTTATTCCACTGATTAATTGTCCTCACTGTTAGGAAGTTTCTCCTTAATTCCAGGTTGCTTCTCTTTTTGACTAGTTTCCGTCCATTGTTCTCTCTTTTTTGTGGTGGCCTCTCAAATCCCGGAATCCCGCCATCATATCACCCCAATCCTTCTTTTCTCTAAACGAGCCCTACCCAATTTCTGCAGCCTTCTTCCTATGTTCTTCCTATTTTAGTCTCCAGGTCTTTAATCATATTAATTGCTCTTCTCTGCACTTTTTGCAAAGTCTCAACAGGCCCTGAAGAATACGATCCCTCTGTATTTATGCAGCCTTCCTGTTAAGAATTATCTATAGGATGGTATCGGTGTAATCCTGTGAAGCCTGCTACTGGTTCGGTGTGCCTCGCGCGCGTGCGCAGCATTGACAAATAGCTTGAAAACCTACCTTTGGTTTTACTTCAGGGTTAGTAACGCAGCTGAGGCGCGGCAATCCGCTGCGCTGCGTGAATCAGCTGAGCGGATATAGGACGGGAAAGAGTAGGGGCTGGTGAGCGGGGCCAGCTGATCGTCGGAGATACCAGTTCGCTTGAACCGGTCCGAACCGGTAGGATTCCACTTCTGGATGGTATATTATTCATAGTGTTATCCACAGGATATTTCGATCCTGAAGCCCCTAGCAATACTATGCTTAATATCATTTCATTTTGCTTTTTCTGTCTCTCCCCTTTTTTAAAAAAAAAATAGGGTTGTGAAAGAGGAAATTTCGGACGACAATGCAAAGCTTCCCTGCTTCAATGGGCGAGTGGTGTCATGGGTAAGTAGACTTTTTGACGGAGTATCTTCGTACTCTTCTCATGCTCTGATCCCATTCAGCATGCCTCGTTCACAGTTCTTCTTCCCTGACCTAGAGGTTCCTCCATTGAAGATGGGGCAATTTATTTATTTATTGAATTTCTACACAGCCCATTTCACCTAAATGACCCTGGGCTGTATACAACATCATCCAGGTAGTCCTTGACGTACGACCACAATTGAACCCAAAATTTCACTTGCTAAGCAAGATTGTTGCTTAAAAGTGAGTTTGGGCCCATTTTATGACTTTTCTCACTACAGATGTTAAGTGACTCGCCGCAGCTCCTAATTTAGTAGCACGGTTGTTAAGTGAATCTGGCTTCCCCATTGACTTTGCTGGTCAGAAAGTCGCAAAAGGGCATCACATGACCCTGGGATACTGCAACATTCATAAATATGAGCCAGTTGCTAAGTGGCGGAATTTTGATCATGTGACCATGGAGAAGCTGCAACGGTTGTAAGTGTGAAAAATGGTCATAAGTCCCTTTTTTTCAGTGCCATTGTAACTTTGAATGGTCACTAAATGAAAGGTTGTAAGTCGAGGACTACCTGTAAAATGGTGTGTTATGCTATTGTTGGAAAAAATGTCCACCTGGGTTCAGTTCCAAGTGGGAAGAAAGACACTGGAAACATGGAGACTGTTTGGAAGGATGGTTTAATGGTGGACAGGACCACATGGGGTTTGAAGTCCTGGGCAAAATGGAGCACCTGAGTGAGAGAGTGAGAGCGATGTATAACCTCTGTTGGGCTT
>JANHFL010177117.1:0-10142 GCA_032468155.1 Oxyrhabdium leporinum
GAGCCCGATTCGCTTAACGGCCCTGTCACGGCCCTACGAACAGCCGCGATTTGCTTAGCAGCCGTAGTGAGAGAGTTCGTAAAAGAGAGGGGGGGGGAAACTCACCTAACGAGCGTCTCACTCAACAACAGAAATGTTGGGGTCGTAAGCCGAGGGCTATCCTTATGACAAGTAGTCCTCGACTTACGACCGTAGCGATGATTGTTACGGTCGTCACGATATATGACCGTAACGGGGGCAGGTTCCGATACGGTCACCTATGGAGAATGACCTGCCCTTGAAAGGTTTGAAATGCAAGTCCTCAACTTACGGCCACAATGGAGCCCAACATTTCTGTTGCTAAGTGAGACGTCTGTTAATTCTGAAATTCTGTTCTAAGTTCTAAGTCAGGGATAGATTTAAATAGCAGCAGGGTGCCCCCTGGTGGCTCAAAAGAAGCAAGCCTTTCCTCTCCTTCAACCCTACCCAGGGAGTCCTTCGACTTACAACGGCCCTTGGTGACCGAAGTTACGACGGCGGTGAAAAAAGTGACTGGGGACCATTTTTCAGACTTTACCATCCGGCTCACATTTATGACGGTTCCCCGGGTCGCGTGATCCCCTCTGGCGACCTTCTGACCAGCCGAGTCCATCGGGGGAGGGTGGGGGGTGGGAAACCAGATTCACTTAACAACGGGGTGACTAATTTAACAGCGGCAGTGATTCGCAGGTCGCTTTAGCTCACCACAGAGGCAGAGAGAGGCCAGCATCTCGCCAGCTGTCAAGCTCCCACACCTCGGCAGGTGTGAAAAGGTCCTTGCTTACCTGTATTTTCCTCTTGACCGTTTCAAAGGGGAAGGAGAAAGTTTGGGCCACGGCGGCGGCCAGACAGCCGTTGAAGAAGTTTTGCATTGGTGTGAAAGAAAGGCTGGGTTGACTCCAGAGTTCCTCCAGGTGAGTGTAAACAAGGAAGGAGCCGACGGAAAACGGGATGGCACCTGTTAGGGAAGACAGGCGAGGTAGATTTGGTAAGGAGTATCCTCAGGTGTCAATACTGATTTCCAAGGACAGTGTCTTTGAAGGCCTAGCTGTTCTGCCCCAGCTCCCCCAACACGACAAACTCTCTGAAGTGAACGCAAAAGATTCCTTTATCAGGAGTGCCGGCAGGCTAACAAATCCGGCCGGAAGATGAATAGTTGTCCGCCACATCTATTCATCTCCGCCCCCTGCCTTTGATCCCCAGAGCTAGGGTGGGGCTTCGCTAGCAGCGGTGGCTCTTCCGTCCCAAGGACCGGCCCGTAGATTTCCACTGCTCTCCTCTCCTCTGCCTTCTGTGCATCCGCGCGCCAGGCACTGCGCCCGGCTGTTCCTCCTCTTCCTCATCAGCCACCTCCAGACCTGGGGGCTGTTGACTCTCCATCTGAGGGGCTGACGGACGGCCCAGGCTCTGCCTCTGTCTCTCTCTCTCTCTGCCAGCCCCACTCCCTCTTCCCCCTCGGAGCTCTCAGGTTGCCTTGATGCTGGCCCTGACTCCCACGCCTCCTCCTCCTCCTCTGATTCAGCTGCTGGAGGGGCCGACAGACCACAACTGGAGGCTGTAACATTTTAGCTAACATGCAATCTAGGTTTATCTCCTTTTTTTAAAAAAAAAAGAAAAGAAAAGAAGAAGTAGGAAACGGGTTTATGAAATCGCACTGGACTTTGAGAGAAGAAGAAAAAACGTGATTCGGTAACCGCTTTATAGTTCTTGCGTTCTCTGCTTTGTAAAGTTGTTAGAACCGGGAACGGTCTTGCCTAATGAGAACAGGCGGTCCTTGGCTTACAACGGTTCGCTTGGGGACCGTTCCAAACTGAAAAACCCGACTTACGACTATTTGTCCATACTTATGACCATTGCAGTATCCCCATGCTCACGTGATCAAAATTCAGACACTGTGGTTTGTTTTTATGACGGTCACAGTGTCCCCGAGACATGTGACCCCTTTTTGCGACATTCTGATGAGCCAGCGGGAAGCCAGATTCGCTTAACAACCAGGTTACTAACTTTAACAACTGCAGCGATTCACTTAATAATGGGGGGGAAGACATCGTAAAATGGGACAAAACTCCATCAAGGCCTCACTGAACAACAGGAATTTTGGGCTCAATGGTGGTCGTACGTTGAGGGCAAACCGGTGACGATATTCCTTTCCGAGATTTTATTTTTAATTTTGCAGACGTGTGTGCCCTTGCTTGGCTTTGCAAGATTTTAACCCCGTTTTTGGAGATGGAACCACATTGTGACCCGATGTAGAGAGAATGAGAGAGAGAGGAGGGGGGCAGTTGGGTCTAGTGGTTAAGGCCTCCAACCTGGGAAGCAGAAGATGGCGAGTTCAAGTCCTGCCGTAGCCATGAAAGCTGACTTGGGACCAGTCTCTCTCAGTTTCAGCCCACCTCACAAAGCGATTGTTGTGGGGAAAATGAAGAGGAGGGAGATGTGTTGGATATGTCCGCCATCTTGAGTAATTTGTTAAAATAGGGGGAACACAAATAAGTGTGAATTGTTTTGCTGTGCTTGGGAATCTCAAGAGTGCATGTAAACACTACCTACAGGCTCCATATTATTCCTCGTTTGGTGCTCCTCGTGACATAAATCCTTTCCGAACAGCGTCAGAGTACAAAAGCACCCCCTGATTTATGGATCTGGCATTGAATTTATCCTCCGCCGTGCGACATCTCCAATGTGGAAGGCTTATGTAATTTTTAAGAGTGGTTGAAATAGTTCAAGGAAAAGAGAGCTACTGGCGTCAAACCACTGCATGGAAACGCACTTTTCAAATTGGGATTCTGACCCAGTTCCAACTAGGAATATCCAGCTTTCCAAGCTTTCAGCCGGATTGAGGTTGAATTAGAAATAAATGACTTTATTTTGGCTATTGCATCCCGAACTGCTCTATCCTTCATTGTGTTAGTCCTGTGAGCAACTTGGTGCTTGGTTATTATTATTATTTTTTCTTGACTTCCTGATGGAAGTTTGCAAAACTGGGGACTGGCAAGGATGGGATCCGGCTCTACGACTGGGGGAAAAAATCTATAGTGATAAAAGGGGAAAGATTCATCCTTATAATTTTTCCCCCATGGAAGATCCTGAACCAGAATTCCAGTATTATTGTGCTGAGTTCTAGTCCCGTCTTAGGCGTGAAAGCTGGCTGGGTGACGTTCGGCTAATAACCGGGAGACGGTGAGTTCTAGTCCCACATTAGGCATGAAAGCTGTCTGGGTGACTTTGGGCTAGTAACCGGGAGACGGTGAGTTCTAGTGCTACATTAGGCATGAAAGCTGGCTAGGTACCTTTGGGCCAATCACCAGAAGATTTGTGAGTTCTAGTCCCACCTTAGGCATGAATGCCGTGCCCTTGGGCCAGTCCCTTCCCCTCTCAGCCCAGCCCACCTCACAGGGTTGTTGTTGTGGGGGAAAATAGGAAGAAGGACCATTAAATGTACTCACCACCTGAAAAAGTAATAAAGATGATGGAAAATAAATCCGGGACCTCTTTCCAGGGATATAATCTCCGGATTTTGTAAAGAGAATTCTACCGAGTCATTTTGCGATAACAGAAAGACGAAGATGTTACCGGCAAGAGAGAGTTATGCGACCTTGTGCTTTTGCCGTTCATGTGCCGGGCGTGAAGCCACAACCACACCAGAGCCTTGGAGATGACCGAGCGAGTCTCCTTGGGCTCATCAGATACAAAGCTGCAGAATTTGACTTTGGCTCTTTCGCCCCGAGATGAAGGATAAAAATGGACAATAATGTTAGGCTTTCATCAAAACAAACGAATTGGGGGGCTTCTTTCACTTGTGGAACATAGACAGAGACCACCCTGGGTCTATAGCTGGGAGACCCCAGACCAGATTTAAGATATCGTGCCAAGCAATTCTGATGCCAGCCGCTTTGAGGTTACTCTTCCTTTCCACTCAAAAGATAATAAAATTGTAATGACCTTCTCCTTCCTCCTCCTCCTTCCTCCTTCCTCCTTTCTTCTTCCCTCCTCTTCCTCCTTCCTTCTCCTTCCTCCTCCTCTTTCTCTTTCCTCCTTCCTCCTCCTCCTTCCTCCTTCCTCCTTTCTTCTTCCCTCCTCCTCCTCCTTCCTTCTCCTTCCTCCTCCTCTTTCTCTTTCCTCCTTCCTCCTTCCTTCTTTCTTCTTCCCTCCTCCTCCTCCTCCTTTCATATCTGTCATCGGATGTTGGTGATCCTATTTTTATCAACCGCCGCACGAAAAAGGGCTGCTAAGTTTTGTCCAAACTGGTCCCTTGGATTTGGAAGCCCTGATCTTCTTCTTCTTCTTCTTCTGCCTGGACCTCGTTTGCCTTCGATCTTTCCCTGGAGGGTCGAGTGAAGGATGCCGTATTTTTCCGGGTGTCGCATCCCAGCTCCGGAATATTCTAACTTTCGTTTTTTTAATGGTTTTTAACGATTTTCCTTGGCTTTCCCAGGCGGCTTATCGCCTCCTCCTTTCTGACTTTGTTGACCACACTTATACGTAACAGCCGCCTGTAAATCCACCTTTCAAATGCTTTCTGTCCGAAACCAACTCTCCACTCCGTAGAGCGGGATAAAAAAGTTGCAGCATCTGACCAGCCTGGTTTTTCAATCTCAGGCTTTAGGCCTTGACTGCAGAAGACCTTTTTGTCATTTTGAAGAACGCCGTTCGAGCTTTCTCTATCCTTTTTCCTGGACTGGCAAACAAAAGACACCCCCCCCCCATACACACACACACACATCATAGGAGGTGTCTTTTTTGAGGTCAGCGTTTTCCAGGCTGTGTGTTACCAAGAAGCTTGGAATTTTGTATATTATAAAAGCAGGAGACAACCAACCTATGATTTTCATACCTTTGTAATCATCTGTTACCTCTGCTTGACAGGCGGTGATGCCAAAAACATAACAAGCGTGCTCGGTGCCAGAGGATTAAATTTGGGACTGGTTTGGCGTATCTGTTGGCTAAGAAAACATTCGGTTTGTAGGTCCCACTTTGACCTTGTGAACAGCCCTTGGCATTGAGTCACAACTGTGGCTTGGCTTAACCTACATTGCAGGATGCTCTGAGATCCACGCCGGCTGATCCCACAAAAACCGGCCTGCATGTGGAAATATTAGATATTTTAAGAGAGTCAACATGTAATCAGATTGTGGTGCGTTGGCCTAGAGGTTAGAGCTCTCGCCTCACAATCAGGAGGCTGTGAGTTCGATCCTAGGTAGGAGGCAGATATTTCTCTCTCTCGGCACAGTGAGAATTTATCTGCCGAACAAAACTCCAAATTGGCGACAGGAAGGGCATCCGGCCGGTAAACACTCAGCTCCTTTTGCCCAGACTCCACTGCACAAGGGATTATGGAGTCATTAAAAAAAAAAGAATGATGAACATGTAATCAGATTACAGATAATCCTCAATTTACGACTGCTCGCTTAGTGACCATTCTAAATGACACCGGAGCCCGGTCAAGGGATTTGCAATCTGATTTTGAAGCTCCAACGTGGGGTGCATTCTCCCCCTCCTCCCCATGTGGTCCCATTTGGGTGCTTGGCAACCAGCCAGCGTTTATGGCTGTTTGCAGCACCCCACAGGTGCATGAACATGGCTTATGACGGCTTTGCCAGAAATCTGTGTTTACTTCTGATTTCTGGGGAAAACAGCCCATAGCGAACTCTGAATTTGCTTAATGACTATGGCATTTGCTTAATGACCACTGCGGGAGTGGTCTGTTTTCACTATTATTACTTTTTTTTTTAATGAAAACCGGGTCCGTTTGTCCAACGCTGAAAAGCAGGAGCTGGTTTGTGATTCCGTCAACTGGTAGATAAAGTCCGGCCAGGTGGGACAACAGGTCATCGTGGTCTCTCCTGGTGGCACCTGGAGGACAAGTGTTGCTCAGAGAAGTCTCAAAACAGATCCCGGACGATCCCTTTTCTTCGGTGCAGGTTGACGTGGACCAGGAAAAGTCTGAAGGCCAGAACGTGACCCACTGTGACCACTCAGGAAAACCTCTCCCTAGCCAGGAAGAGAGCTTGGATGAAAACGGAGACGTCTCCTCGCCCATGGAGACCCTCACTGGGAAAGAAGGACCCCCAAAGAATAAACGCCAGGCTGAAGTGGCTGCGGGTTCGGATCTGCCCCCCAAAATAGCCAAAACGGGTAAGCTGTGGGGTCAGATCACCAGACTAGTTTACTAGTTATCTCTATCGACCTCTGCATCTTTCCTATTCAGCCTCTCTTGAATAAGAGTGGGAGTTTGCAAGTCGTTGGGTTTTAAGAGTCCGGGGTCTTGACAGCGGAAAGGTGCCTCTATCCTTCTGCACTTTTTCAAAGCCCATCTCGGAGACTCCCTATGTAGAATTAAGGAGAAATTGTCCTGACAGTGAGAACAATTGAGTTGCCTCCAGAGGTTGTGGGCGCTCCCTCGCTGGAGGTCCGTGGAGATTCTCCATCATCCAAACCATGCTTGTCCCAAAAGTGCTTTTCCAAAAGGCAGCCGGACTTTCTTGGGGTTGTTTTTTTTTTGTCTTTGAAAACGTTTTGCTCCTCAGCCAAGAAGCTTCTTCGGTTCGCTGAAGTTTAATGAATTTAATGTTCAATTTGCAAGCATACCTCTGTTACCGTGGAAACAGGTGTTGCCAGGTTTGCAATTAAAACGGAAGGGGAGGGAATGAAGTTTGCATATTTTTTTCCTAACGATCGCACCGTGATGGATGTCTCTCTCTCTCTCTCTTTTTCTCTCTCTCTGTCTCTTTCTCTGTCTTTTTCTCTCTCCCTCTCTCTCTCTCTCTTTCTCTCTCTCTCTTTCTCTCTCCTCTCTCTCCCTCCCCTCCTTCTCTTCCTTCTCCTTCTCTCCTTTCTGGTAGATCAAAGCGACGAGCAAGAAGAGCCCAATGCTGAACATTGCATCGCCTTTGACTGTGTGGATCCATCTGACATGGAGTGCTCCCTGTGCATGAGGTATCCATCCCATGTGTTTCTTCTATGGACAGGCCAGTTTCGAAAGCATTAGTCTAGTTCTAAGAGATAGCACACTAGAAGAGTTGCGGTTGCATCGTCTTTGGTTTTGTGCAACGATCAAAGGAGTTGGAAGGGAGCTTGGAGGTCTTCTAGTCCAGCCCCCTGAGCAAATCGACCGTTGTGATTTGAGAGTTTGGTCTCGTGGTTGAAGCACCAGGATAGAATCCATAAGAGGGTTATGTCCTGCCTTAAAGCACAAAAACCAGCTGGGTGTGTACAACCAGCTGGATGCACACACACACACACACAGACACACAGACACACACTGACCGCAGTTACATAGCTGCATTTTGAGCTCTCTGCCACCGGCTGGCGTTTATCGCTGTTTGCAGCATCCCGCAGTCACCTGTCTTCTGATTTATGACATTTTTGGCAAAAACACGCCGCCGTTTTTGACTCTCGTCAGCTGCCCGGAGTCGCCTCGCAGGCCAAGATTTTTGTATTGGATGGCAGACAAATTGTAGCAGCCACGAGACTTAGATTTACACACTGCTTCACAGTGCTTTAAACAGGCCCCTCTGAAGCGGTTTGCAGAGTCGGCCCATCGCGTATTTAATAAATAAAACGTGCCGTGAAGAGTGGGTTTCGCTCAACGCCCGTGGCTTAGCACACTCCGCAGAAAGCGGTCGTAAAATTGGCTTGGTCACGCCGCGCTGACCCCCCCCCCATTAGGGACCGTAATCGCCAGGCTCCCATTAGGGTCACAAGTCGAGAACAACCTGTATTTGGATGAAACGGTTCTCCCATCTTACCAAGATAAAGGGCATTGTACGCTCACGATCAAGAGGGAAGCAGAGGGTGACCGATATAACGCCCGTTTGAAAAGGGAGAAAACCCCCCAAGCCCCATAAAAGGGTGAGGCCCGATGGAGAGGGAGAGCTTGAACACCAGGAGAGCGGATTTAGCTGATCCTAGACTAGGTTGGGTTGACCGCCTCGCTTCTTGGGTTGAGCCCAGATGTCGTGCTCTCGTGTCTTCACACGCTTGAATTTCTTCTGGAGTTTTCCCTTTCTCTCCCAGGCTCTTCTACGAACCTGTCACCACCCCGTGCGGACACACTTTTTGCCTCAAGTGCCTTGAACGGTGCCTGGATCACAACCCAGAGTGCCCCCTGTGCAAAGAAAACCTCTTAGAGGTAAATTAAGAGGGTTCAACTAATTGCAGCGCGAGGCGTTTGTAAGCTTTGGCCCGTCCAAATCAAGAAGGATGGAAAAGGGGGGGGGGCGCTTCGCCGTTCCTCCCAGGGCAAGGTTGACCCCGCGTTGTTTTTCTGAAAGGTCTCTTTTCCTCCATCCAGTGCCTGGCCATGAAGAAACTTTGCAAGACGGTGCTGATGGAGGAATTGATCGCCAAATACCTTCCGGCGGAACTCGCCGAAAGGAAAAAGCTTTACGAAGAAGAGATGGCTGAATTTTCCAAGTAGGTGACACCTTCCATCCTGAGGAAGAAAACATCCTTTGGCAACTCGGCTGGAGTTGCCATCATTTTGTGACTGCAGGACTAGGTTAAAAATAGGCATTTCGCATGATTCCTGCTTTCAATATTCTGCGTCGGGCTAGGTAGCTGTGTATTTTAGGGTACGCTCTGATATCTGAAGTTCTTAGAAAAGCATGTCTATGTAACTTTGGATTTCAACTGCCAGAACTGGTTGTTAAGTTAGCTTTCAAGGAACAGGCTGGGTTGTGTTATTTATGTGGAGTGAAAGTTCTTAATAAGGGGTCCCTAAGGACCCCCCTCCCGCCCCGCTTGAGACTCCATGGATAAAATTTAGGAACTTGTAAATTTGGGTGGGGGAAAAAAGATTACGGTTTTACTTTCATTATTTTGTGTTATACATTTTTGTTTTGGGTTGTTTTTTTTTTTTTTTTGAAAAGAGGTGTATAGATTCTCCACGATACTAAAAGGTTACGAATCGAGAGGAGTGTTTGGCAGTTTTAAGATGTCTGGACTTCCAAGTCCCAGAATTCCCCAGCCCAATATGTCAGGACTTCAAAGAATTCTGGGAACTGAAGTCCACGTATTTTAAAAGCTGGCACGGTTGAGATACATCGATCAGGAGGAAACTTAACAATACTGTGCAATTTGAAACAAAAGACAGGAGTTTTATGAAACTGTGAACGCGGCAGTATTTTATCCTTTACAAGTTGTCTTTCTGTTCTGTGTTGTTTTTTTTAAATGTACTTGTTCGCTTATTTACTTGTTTAATATAAAATTTCTCATCGCAGCTTGAATAAGAATGTCCCCATATTTGTCTGCACGATGGCCTATCCCACCGTTCCTTGCCCACTGCATATCTTTGAGCCCTGCTACCGACTGATGGTTCGGAGATGTATGGAGACGGGTACCAGACAATTTGGCATGTGCATTAGAGATCCCGTCAAAGGGTAAGTAGCATAGGATGAACATGACACCGCATGTTTCATGTTTACGGCCATTTGCAACAGGAGCCACCTGTGAAGAATGACAGTCACTAACTTTGTATGCAAGAATCTCCCCACACTGCTTATCTTCCCCTGGGAATGACCAGATAAGGCTTCCTGCATCTCGGGGAGCTCAAGCTTCTGCCATTTGTGACTACGCAATGATTCCAAGCTAGACCCTCGCTTGATGACTCCTTCCAACCTAGCTGGCAGTTTTCCCAACATTCAGCTTCAAAGAGAAGGAAAATCACATCCATTTTTCCAGTTAACTAAGCGATGTAGCATGCAAATTAAATTCAAATAGTGGAAGGAGGACAGGAAAATTATAAGTGAAATTACTAACCTTCCCAATATTGGCATTTTTGGAAAGTCCCCAGGATTTTATTTATTTATAACCCGCCTTTATTGTTTTTACCAATAATTCAAGGCCACAAACATATCCAACATACTTTCCTCCACCTATTTTTCTCCACAACAATCCTGTGAAGTGGGTTGCGGGGGAGCAAGAATGATTGGCCCAAAGTCACCAGCTGGCTTCCATAGCTAAGGTGGGACTAGAACTCACCGTCTCCTGGTGATTGGCATAAAGTCACCCGGCTGTCTTTCATGCCTAGGGCAGAACTAGAACTCACCATCTCCTGGTTTCTCCAGATGGAGATTTATTTAACTCCTCCTCCTCCTCCTCCTCCTCCTCCTAAACCCAACTCC
>JANHFL010177128.1:0-10142 GCA_032468155.1 Oxyrhabdium leporinum
GTGGGTGGGTGGGGAAAAAGATGGCAGGAAGTATAAACCATGTCATCTTGCTCTTCCTTGTCCCTTCAAATCCACCTGGCTTAAGAAAGCTGTTCATAAAGCCCAGAACAGAACAGGAACAGAACAGAAAAGGAACAGAACAGGATAACAGAGTTGGAAGGGGCCTTAAAGATCTTCTAGTCCAACCCGCTGCTCAAGCAGGAGATCCTATCCCATTCCAGACAAATGGCTGTTCAGTCTCTTTTTAAAAGCCTCCAGTGATGGAGCACCCATAACTTCTGAAGGCAAGCTGTTCCACTGGTTAATTCTTCTCACTGTTAGGAAATTTCTCCTTAGCTCTAGGTTGCTTCTCTCCTTGTTTATTCTCCTTGGAGGTTTCCATCCATTGTTCTTGTCTTGCCTTCTGGTGCTCTGGAAAATAGGTTATCCCTCTCTTCTTTATGGCATCCCCTCAGAAGTGTAAAGATATACCCCCACACACAATATATATACAAACACAGGCTTGGGTTTAATATATTTGGGGGGGGGGAGGTGGGAGTTGGCTTCTTGGTTTTATTCTAATCAGGGCTGTCAATATGATTTTACGTATATCTGTTTTTATAGATTTTTTGGGGGGCACTCAGAGTCCATTGGTGTTGGGCCGCTACGATGAATACACAAAGACACTTTCTAGATTTTATTTGGCTGGGTTTTTTTTTGGGACTCTAGCAATATTATTCGATTCGATTCAAATGTCCTGGCTTGAACCTTCTGAAAGATAATTGTGCTGCCAAAGATTTTTATGGAAAGAGTTTTGTGGCCCAGGGCTTGACATTATTCGGGGCAGATATGAAGCAACTGCCTGTGACTTATGAGCAACTTTGAAATTGCTGTGTTCTGTAAGAACTTTGGAGCCTTGGTGGATCCAGGCAAGAGACCTTCAATTCAGCATTAAGTGGACTATCCAGCGAATCTGCAAAACTCCCAAACATGGACACGAAGACATTCCCTTTCTTCTACTTCTACTGTTCTCCACCCAGGGGTATTTAGGGCTGTAAGGAAGGAATTGTCTACACTATAGCTATCAAGCCAACATCCATGGGTTTCTACTGCTTTAAACCTCGTCTTTACTTCACCATCTGTGCATCTTGGGTGGGGGGTTTCTTTTCGGGGTTTTTTTTTGGTTTATGAGCACAATTGAGTCCAGAATTCCTGTTGCTAAATGAGACATTTGTTAAGTGAATTTTGCCCCCTTTTACAACTTTTCTTGCCTCAGTTGTGAAGTGATTCACAACTGACCCAAAAGGCCAGAAAAACAGCCAGATAAAACCTAGAAAGTATGTGTGTGTGTTTGTGTCTGTGTATTCACCGTAGCTGCCCTACGCCAGTAGAGTCTGAGTGCCAAAAAAAATCAATAAAAACAGATAGACCTGATTAGAATAAACCAAGGAAGCCAACTCTCTCCCAAAGTACAAAATATATTAACCCCAGGCCTGGGTTTGTGTATTTTTGTGTGTGTGTGTGCATGTGTGTTTACACGTTTGAGGGGCTGACACAAAGAAAAGGCAGTTGATAAGCTAGTAACACCGTTGTTAAGTGAATCTGCCTTCCCCGTTGACTTTGCTTGTCAGAAGGTCGCAAAAGGGGATGACAGGATCCCAGAACATTGCCACCGTCGTAAATATGAGTCAGTTGCTAAGTGTCAGAATTTTGTTCACATGATCATGAGGATGCTGCAACACTTATAAGTGTGAGAACTGGGCATACGTCTCTTCTTTCAGTGGCATTATTACTTCGAACCATTACTAAACAAACTGTTGTAAGTCAACAGCTACCTATATTGAAAAAAGAAGATAAATATTCTATTACGCTGGCCCAAATTTTTTTTGATGGAACTGGTTAGCATCCAGTTGTGAATTCAAAGCAGCAGTTGCCTTGTTTTGTTGTTAGATGATGAACTGCCGTAAAGAGGAGCCAATGCCAGAATTATAAATAGGACGAGGAAACCAGGGAAACCCAGCTAATCATGGTCAACGAGTGAAGAAACATCCCAACTCTTATCTCTATCCTGGCCTGTTGGGACCACTTATATCCTGCACCTCTTGCCCTGGCTGATTTTTTTTTAAACCCAGAAGGCAGAAGCATATAAACATAAATCAGCATTTGTGCGCACAAATAAAGAAGAGAGATAGGAACATTCAACCCTGTTATGAGGTTGGCTGCCTCGGTTACCATCAATCGGCCTCCGAGGAGTTTAATGGCTCCTAAATGTCTGGAATCAGGCTCCAGCACTGAGAATGTTTCCCCCCCATCCATTTGGGTAGAGGAATGGAAAACATCTCTAGATAGTTCCAATTTGAATTCGGACAAATGCAGACCGTAATGGAGGCAACCGGCAAGATTTATACTCAATATTGTTGCAGGGAAATCTATGGCTTTGCCCCTTTCTTAGGAGGGCTTGTTTGTGTGCTTGCGGTGGCAAAGATACAGCAGGCTACAGCGGTCTCTTTCATCCTATACAAAGCTGACCTTACCACATTATCTTTAGACCTCTATTTCTCAAGCAAAATGGGAAGCGTTTATCCAATGAATAACTGCAAAGGAACAGATGGCAAGAATATGCTTTCCCACCCTGCAACTTAAAGATGGATTAGCAGTGGGAGGTGGCAACTGCGCTCCAATCCAACTGCATAACTTCAGGTTGGAGGGGCAACCTGATTCAAGGGCTGAAAAGGTCTCTTATTGCAAATGTATTCTTATTCCGAATCTTCCCTCTAAATCGGGACTGGAGAAGGATAACAGAATATCTAATGAAATAACAAGAGTTGGAAGGGACTTTGGAGGTCTCCTAGTCCAACCCCCCTGCTCAAGCAGGAGACCCTATACCATACCAGACAGGAGACTGTCCAGTCTCTTCTTAAAAGCCTCCAGTGATGAAGGACCTACAACTTCTGGAGTCCAGCTGCTCCACTGGTTAATTGTTCTAATTGTTAGAATGTTTCTCCTTAATTCCATATTGCTTCTCTCCACGATTAGTTTCCATCCGTTGCTTCTTGTTCTGCCTTCTGGTGCTTTGGAGAATAGGTTGACCCCCTCTTCTATGTATCAGCCCCTCAAATTTTGGAAGACTGCTATCATATCACCCCTAGTCTTTTTTTCACTGGATGAGACACACCCAATTCCTGCAACCATTCTTCATATGTTTTAGTCAGCTTCCAGGCCCCTAATCATCTGTGTTGCTCTTCTCTGCACTCTTTCCAGAGTGATGGGCCTCCATAATGGTCACAGCTGCTGAGAGTTGCAGTGCAACCATATCTGGGTCTTTGATACCCTCTTCTGACTTTGCAGATGAGATCCACCTCTTCTATCGGCCAGATGACTCAGGATCCCAATCTCAGGATATTGCAGATGTTTCTCTCCTCGGCCACGAAGACAAAAAAAAATCTGCTGCGAACTCCATGTAGGCATCAGGAAGGGCATCCGGCAGGAAATGCTCAGCTGTATCCAGTCACCCCGACTCTACCCCGCTTAAGGTATTACAGGGTTGTAAAAAATGTATCCTAGTTATTGTTGACTCTTAGCAATCATGCATACAGATTTTCATCCTAGTTTGCTCTTTTAGGAATTCCAACACCCTAAAGCTACTTATTGCCACTGTAACTGATCATGTTGCATCACAAAATCACCTCCAGCCAGCCTCAATTGCAGAATTCAGTTCTGTCATCTGGACTCACTAGCTGGACAAAAATGCCAAATCCGATCTAAACATCTGGCTGACTGCGTGATCAATCGTAATAATTTATTAAAACTCACAAGCTGCCCAACTCTCAACCATTTTGGGCAGCTTCTGCTCTCTATCATCCATCCGAGACTTTTATCAAGCCCAAATGCATTGCCGTGCACGGTTATGCTATGTTTCGTGGGGGGAAAAAAAAAAAAAGAAGCCACAATTTTAACTTTTGAAATAATGTTAAAAGGGTAGTTGGGACAGAAGGTCCAGGAGAGATCAGGAGAAATCCATTCTCCCATGGCCGTGAGGTCATCATATCCCTGCCTCAATGGAAACCAAGCCTCCATTCCATTCATGCCACGGCACAGTGTCCTGTTCATTAAATTTATTTTTATCCCTTCTGCTGGCTGGCAGCGAGACCAAATGCACTTGGAGGCAGGTGCCGTTCCTTTGGGGTTTTGCTGTGCGGCTTTCAAGTTGCCGTATCTTTCTGCTGGGCTAGCCTTCATCAATAGCCCCCCCCCCCATTCTTGTGGCATGCCATTCAGCTTCTCTTGTGTGGGCTAAGAAACCCTCCCAAAGGAACGACACATCCATTGTCAGGCAGGATGAAAAAGGAAGGCACCCCACTTGCATGAATAGCTCCGTCTGGGACTCCTTGCGCCATTGGACAAATAGCCAAATAAAAACAAACTCCCGGCTGTGAATCGGGCATTGTGAGAGGCTAGGTGTTGCCTAGCTCTTCTCTTGCTATTGTGGCTTCGGCAAAAGGCAGGAGTGGGTTTTGTTTTGGGTTTTTTTTAGCCCTATTGAGGATATTAACTCTCCTTTGAAAAGCTCTCTCGCTGAGCTCCATGGACACAAAGCAGGGATAAAAGAGAGCTGAGGGCCTTCATCTCCCTTTGCTTTGCAAATACAAAAGCCTCCCTTTTTTAAAGCAGAAGGAGCTCAAGACAGCCCCATTCAGGGATCTCATTTATTTATTGTCAAGACGTCTGAAGTGCAAAAGTGTGCCAGGGAGCCTAGCTCAGAAATGAAAAAGACGGCCCCGGACCTGGCAATTGAGTACGGGAAAGATAAAAAAAAATCTCCATTCCATAAGTAAGGAGACAGAAGGACTACAGACACGAAAAGCGTCACTGTCATTCAGAAGAAGAAGATCCATTTCTGAAATGAAAGGGGGAGGTCGAACCGTTCTTCATCGAAGCCAAAATGAAAAGCGATTTGAATATGAGAACATAATTAATGGGCATCTCGATCTTCCATTGGAAAGAGGAGCCGAAGGGAGGGAATTGTATGGATCTCCCTATATGAATATCCAACTATAATGAAGATAAAGCTAGAATAGATATTCAGCGATCGATAAAAGATAGTTACAGAAGAACCTAAGTAGCGCCTTGCTGGATTGGTGTCAGCAGCAAACACTTTGGACCGGGCGCTAAGTTGAAGTTCAGAATATTTATTGCTCAAGGCTAGACACGCGAATCTAGTCCATTGAAGTTCAATACTAAACTGACAGCAAATAAGGGTCAATAGAATTTAAGAAGGATTGGACTTAGACCGTTTGTTGGAATGTAATGATTCTAGGCTGCTGACTCACTTAACTCAGCCTTTCCAGCTCTGCCAGCTCTTCTTCTATATCTGGATTTCTGGCCCATCTAATCCAGCAGTTTCTTCTCATCGTGATCAACCAACTGCCCAAGGAAGGCCTACTAACAGTGAGGACAATTAACCAGTGGAACAGCTTGCCTTCAGGTGTTGTGGGTGCTTCATCACTGGAGATTTTAAAAGCGAGACTGAACAGTCACTTGTCTGAAGTGGTATAGGATCTCCTGCGGGAGCAGGGGGCTGGACTAGAAGACCTCCAGGGTCCCTTCCAGCTCTATTCGGATTCTTATGATCAGGAACTGACTACGTCTCAACAGATGCCTTCAGAGGCAGTCTACTGCCCCCAAGGCTAACACCATTCCCCCCCCATCATTTTCTTAATTGACCCAACCCTTTTCTGAAGCCAACCAAACTGGTAGTCAAAATCACATCTTGTGGTACAGAACACCCTAGAATCACTGCTTGTCCCTTCTCTTCAACTGACATCTGGATTAAGTTTAATCCTGGAGTAATCTCAGGTGTTTTCTCAGACAAAAAGGGGAAAAAAAAGACTAAAGCAGAAGAAATTGTAGGAAAAACACCCCAGTATTTGGCTTAAGTAACTGCAGCTCATACAATATTGGGAATCTGGGGACTAACCAGCTTTTCCTGTGATTATATTACAAACAGGCTGGGCACTATCATCCTTGGCCCTCAGCCAGCGATCTCTGTTCTTGTGGTGACAGGTGGAAAAAATAAAACGGCCCAAAGCTCTCAACATTTCCATCTATTTGCCATTTAGTTGAGCGCTAAGAAGAGCAGGGGGTTAGTTAACTTAGGCTAAAAAGCTGTGGAAAAAACCATATTCAAGTCCCACGAACAGGAACGAGAGGATTAATGCATTCCTGAAAAACAAACAGAACAGCCACCCCTCCTGTATCCTGCCTTGTTATCACACGGTTGGGTAATATGTGCCAGCTCTGAAGTCTGAATATAAAAAGAAGCGTGTTCAGTTAAACCAGAGTGAGCGACCAACGCCCGCATGCTGAATGGAATCCCCTGATTCTTCTCTTCACTAGACTAGCCCTGCCCAGTTCCTGCAACCATTCATCATATGTTTTAGCCTCTAATCACCCCTAAACATTCTTTGTTGCTCTTCTCTGCACTTTTGCTAGCGTCTCAACATCTTTTTTTTATTGTGTGGTGACAAAAGGTGGATGCAGTATTCCAGGTGTGGTCTTACTAAGGCTTTGTAGAGTGGTATTAGTACCTCCCTTGATCTTGATCGTGTATCCTTCTGTTAATGCAACTGTCAGCCTTGGGAGCCATATTTGTGGAAGGCCTCTGCGGCGGCCACATTTTAGTGCCTGGGAAATTGGGAGGGGGGAATTTCACACATAGCAGGGGAGTATAGATATAGACACAACAACATTCTTCCCCAGGGAGTCAAAGACGTATCAACTTGCACCTGGAAGAGGAGTGCCAGAAGGAAGGCATCCGGTTGATCTGGAAGTGGATTGGGCCATGTGATCATTGGGGATGGCCGGGAGGTGGATCTTTGAATTTCTTTTGGGGAGGGAAAAACCTGGGGCTTCAAATTCAGGTTTTTCCCAGATGTGCCAGCATGGTTTCTCTAATAAACTCTTATTTGGATAACTTGGTTTTCGAGTGCTGAATGGAAGAGGGGGACTTTGCTGGAACCCCGATGGCAGCTTTGGGGGCAGGGAAAGCAACGAATGACCGAATGTGGGCAGATCAGCCCACCTGTGGGGCAGGTGATGGAAAAGCTCCCATTGTATCACTTACGGGCCTCGAGGGCAAGATCAGTCCCTGCAGGAACGTCATGCATCTTTTGTTGAAGTTGGAAAGCGGAAAGCAGGAGAACCAGTCTGAGAACTTGTCCAGGCATCTAGTCCTAATAATAAGAACAACGTGACACGCACAATTTGCCAGGGTTTTTGTTTTTTTCATTTTTGTTCTCCATGAGTCAGTATTTCAGGCATGGGTGACAAGGCAAGCAATGGAGGGGAGCCCCTTCTGCGGTTTTAGAGTTGGGTTATTTTGAACGATGACTAAAGAGGACCCACTGGGAATAATAGCAATAGCACTTAGACTTATATACCGCTTCACAGCCCTCTAAGTGGTTTACAGAGTCAGCATATTGACCCCCCCAGCAATCTGGGTCCTCATTTTACTCACCTTGGAAGGATGGAAGAATGAGTCAACCTTGAACCGATCAGGATCGAACTCCTGGCAGTGGGTAGAGTTAATCTGCAATAGCAACAGCACCTAGACTTATATACCGCTTCACAGTGCTTTACAGCCTTCTCTAAGCGGTTGACAGAGTCAGCCTCTTGCCCCCAACAAACTGGCTCCTCGTTTTACCCACCTTGGAAAGATGGAAGGCTGAGTCAACCTTGAGCCTGGTGGGATTTGAACTGCCAAACTGCAGGCAGCTGGCAGTCAGCAGAAGTAGCCTGCAGTCTGGTCACCACGATGCCACCCTCCCCCCCAAATGTTGAGACACTAGAAAAAGGGCAGAGAAGAGCAACAAAGATGATCAGGGGTCTGTACTTGAAGAAGTTGCTACAAAGAAGAGAGGGTTAGCTTATTCTCCAAAACACCAGAGGGCAGGATAAGGAGCAATGGATGGAAACTTGTCAAGGAGAGATCCAACTTAGAATTCAGGTAAAAATTTCCTGACACTGAGAACAATTAATCGATAGAATGGCTTGCCTCCCACAGTTGTGGGTTCTCCGTCCCTGGAGATTTCCCAGAAAAGATTAGACAACCATTTGTCCAGGATGATATAATGCTTCTTGCTTGAGCAGGGGGTTGGACTAGAAGACCTCCAAGGTCCCTTCCAACCTTGCTATTCTGTGTTCTGTGGATTCATTTTCTCCCCTTTCTAGACTTAAAGTCTTCCAAGTGGACTGTAAAAAGAGGAGCAGTCAGAGATCAAAAGATTTGGCTTTGAATTCATGTATTCTTTAAAGCCAGCCAGCTGTGATTTCTCCAACAAAGGTTGGCTTGCTTATCCTTGGCTATTTCTCCCCCCTGGTATCAAGGGAGGCTCCTGGTTTCTGTCAGGGTGCTTGTTGTCCTCTAAAAGATTTAATTCTAGCTTTTCTTTAGCAAATGGCATGCGTGCACCTTCCTTAGCTCCTTGGTTGCAGTGTCCCCAGGTCACCCGATCCCCTTTTGCGACCAAGCAAAGTCCATGGGGAAGCCAGAGTCATTTAACAACGGTGTTGCTAACTTAACAGCTGCAGTGATTCACTTACCAACTCTGGCAAGAAAAGACCTAAAATGGGACAAAATTCACTTAACAAATTTCTCGCTTGGCAACCTAAATTTTGGGCTCATTCGTGGTCATAAGTCGAGGCCTACCTGTATTTTATTTTATTTTATTATTTTATTTTTTTTTAAGATTTTATTTTGTTTCTGCTATTTTACTTTATTTTTTATTTTATTTCTGTTATTTTATTCATTTGGTTTTATGATTTTATTTTATCATTTTAGATTTTATTTTATTTGATTTATTTCTGTTCTTTTATTTATCTGTTTATTTATTTGATTTATTTCAGTTTTTGACTCCTGGCAAATGCCTGGTCTAGTCTCTGCAGCTTCTTGTTATGTTTTTTGTTTTTTGGAAGTGGTTTGCCATTTCTTGCTTCCTGGGGCTGAGAGAGAGTGACTGGCCCATTGTCACCCAGCCGGCTTTCATGCCTAAGGTAGGATTAGAACTCATGGTCTCGGTTTCAATGGCAAACCACTTCTGGAACTCCTTGCAAAGAAAACTACAACTACTTGTCCAGGCAAAGTCCAAGAATTGGACACAACTGAATATGAGAAAAATAACAAAGTCCAAACTATTCTTGCTTAAATTTAGTTAAGTTAAAAAAAACCTCATAATTTTAAAAGTACTATTACTTCTACTATTTTTGTATTTTAATGCTTGCTAAATTTGTTCTATTCACCTTCCCCCCCCCCATTAATAGGTGTGCATGCATAAAATAACAACACGATGGAGATTTTAATATTAAGTAATTAGCTTCAGATCTAAACCTACATTATATGACAAATATTTTGAGGCAAGTTATCATGGTTGTTGTTTTTTTTAAATGTCCTACTCAACTTTGAATTTAAAACCCCCAAATAATTTTAATGTGTGGTATATTGATATCGTGAACTGTAATTAATTATTGATAGAATATCTTTTTTTTTCTTATTTTCAATCCTCTTTTCCAGATAAGAGAATGCCAATAATCCTTTCTGATCTAAACATTATTGTACTGCAATAATACAATGTTTCAAGGCATGTAACAACATAATAAAAAGGAGGCGGAAAAAAGTAAAATAATAAACAATGCTTGGTTTAGATCTTTGCAAAATGAATGCCTCCAGCTCTGTTATGGCTTGTAAATCGGGGTCTATGGGAAACCTGAATGTGCGGGGACAAACTTGTATTAGTCAAGAAACCATGATTAAGCAAGGCCGAGACTGGCTGCGCAGTGACCTTCCTAGAAATTGTGCAAACCTTACCAAGAACAGGACTTACCCACCCCCACCCCCCTTTCCATCTTTTTTCTGAGATTCCCAACTGGGTTCCCTGTTTGGCTTGGCGGCAGGAGTTATTGCTCAATCGATCTTTGCCAAGGGGGGGGGGGATGTGTGCAGAATCCTGAGGGACTCTACTCCACCAAGGTGTCCAGAGTCCAGTCGCTCTCCTCACCTCGGCAATTGGGGCTCCAGTCCCTGAAACTCAAAGGGGGGGGCTCCTTGCTGCCCTCTGAGCTTGCTTGTTTTCTTCATTGCCCACACTAGGCAACACCGTCGGTGCTAG
>JANHFL010177563.1:0-10135 GCA_032468155.1 Oxyrhabdium leporinum
CTTCCTAGGACTGCATCACAAGCCACAGTTTGAAATCCCTGCCATAAAGTGATTTGTAATGGATATTTCTCTCTTTCTTATAGCATGACAATGATCACCAACCCCAAGGACAGTGGCACAGCAGTTATGACATCAGGTATAAACTTCTCATTCGATGCTTGGTGATGGGTTGGGAAGAATTTTCTTAAGCCTGCAGTTGGAATCAAAATGCAATCAGCTTGTCCATATAATATGGTAGAATTTGAATTATATCCATAACTAATGCAACTCCTGCATAAGACATATTATCTGGAAAATCCCGATGTCCCTATCGCTTCATGAGGCAAGTGCAGTGACTTTTTACTCAGCAAGTGAGAATGAGTTACTAAGATTGCTGATCTGGGTTGGTGGCGAACTGGGTTAAACATGTTGTGTGAACCCATCCAGTGCATTATAAGTTTGCATCTGGTGTTCGAAAAATTAGTAGGCAGTCTCTCGGAGACAAATTCCGGTCAAATATCCCAAGGCCTATTAGGAGGGCAGAAACCAGACTAAGAGAGTTGGAAGGGACCTTGGAGGTCTTCTAGTCCAACCCCCTGCTCAGGCAAGAAACACTATACCATTTCAGACAAATGGTTGTCCAGTCTCTTCTTAAAAACCTCCAATATTGGAGCACCCATATCCAATGCCTGTGAACGTTCTTCATATGTTTTATCCTCCAGCCCCCAAATCATCTTAGTTGCTCTTCTCTGCACTCTTTCCAGAGTCTCAACCTCTTTTTTATATGGTGGTGACCAAAAATGAATGCAGTATTCCAAGTGTGGTTGTACTAAGGCTTTGTAAAGTGGTGCTAATATTTCACGAGATCCTGATTCTAATCCCTCTGTTAATGCAGCCTATTTAAGTGCATTGCGTTGCAGTGCATTGATTTACAACTTTGCCATCTCTTGGTCAGGGAATACGAACGTGAAGCACTGCGGAAGAAGTTCACCCATGCGCAGAGTTACGACTCCGAGTCAGACCAGGACTATGGTTACGACTGGGGACCTGCCACAGACCTGTGATCACACCAACAGCCACGTGGCCTCCTGCAACTTTCTTCGATGGCCGTGCAAAGCTGTCCTCGTCGTTCCGATTTTGGAGGAACCCTTCCAATGCCTTTCATCTCCTATAGAGCGCTAAAAATATGGGGGATATGGAAAGATTTTCAACCCCTGGAAGCTTTGCCTCGTGTGCTTGTTCCGGAAATGTTGTTTTTCTTTTTCACCGTCTTGCCTTAAGTTGTGGACAGCCTAGAGCAGCCAGGAGGAGCATGCCACCTTGGATGGAAGTTGAGCCACCATCTTTTCTTTGGGCAGTTTCATCTCAAGCTGGGTGGATATGTGATACCAGCCATCTCAACAAGTTCATAATATGGCCTGGAAAGACTTTACAACCATTTTAATGTCATTCTGGATCCATTTAACCGGAATTAGGAGCTTCAAGCTGTCTATACATTGATGCTTCTCAAACGTAACAACTTGAAGATGTCTGGACTTCAATTCCCAGAATTCTGGGAATTGAGGTCGACATTTTAGAAGTTGCCAAGATGGAGGAATACTGTACACAGCATCATTAGGCCACTTCTATACTTCAAGTGAGGCGAAGAACTTCACCTCATGTTTTAACTTGATACACAATGCTTTTAAGAAACCATCATTTACGAAGTTGAGGATTGTCTCAAGAACTTTAAATCTACTCCTCACATATTGGCTTTCCCCACCAAAGAGGACTGTTTTTGCTTACAACCTCACTCCGTGTTTTATCTTTTTAAATCTTTCCCCCCTGCGTATATCACCAGCTAATATGATTCCCTTCATGCCACCCGAGAGCCCCTTCCTCACCCTTTCACTTCAGGCCTGCAAATTAAGGCCGAAAATTCACGAGATTGCCAATTTCAACTACTATACAATTCCAAAATCTTATTCAATCTGGCCTGAAATCATTCATGATTCGCCTTTTTTTTTTTAAAAAAAAAAATCAATTGGGAGGCTACACATTTATGGTACAGACAATCCTCGAGTTGTGGCCGTAATGGAGCCTGCCCATTATGGTCAAAAGTCAGCATAAACCTTATTAGGGGCACTATTGTTCTGGTTCCCTAGAATTTTATAACTCCCTTTTATAATTTGCAATGCGGTAGTCAGAGGGTGATTTAATTTTGCCTGTTTAATCAAAAAATGTGAAAGAGCATTAAGCATAATGAATTACTTTTTTTAATCTGTATAACTTCCCTTTGGGATTTCTCTCCCCTTTTGCATTTTTGTGCACCCGCTGACAAGGAGTAGCTTGGGATGAAGGAATCTGATGTATTGCCTTAATATATATATGTCAAATCTTCTCCATATGTGATGAGTGAAGATGGAGGAGCCATGGCTTGCCCATCCATCATTTTGTATTATTAAAGCATTCCTTTTCAGCTAACTTTCCAAGGATCTTAACAGTGAAGAAGACAAAATGTGGGATGCTGACCGACTCGCTGGTTTGGAAGGGGGAAAAAAAAAGCATGATATTTTGTGGTCTCCTTGTTCCTTTAAACAATATCCTGGCAATGAACAATACTTGGTTTTTGCAAATGCTCAAATCCATTCAGGCAGTCTAAGGAGTGCTTTTCAATCCTGGCAGCTTGAAGTTGTGTGGACTTCAACTCCCAGAAATCCTCAGCCCGCCATGGCTTGGCCTGGGGAATTCTGGGAGTTGAAGTCCACACATCTTCCAGTTGCCAAGGTTGAGAAACACCGTTCAAGGAGACAGAAAAGGCACTGATATCACCCTGAAGGATTAATAAGCTCCGTACAATTATAACCTCAAACTCATTAACTCAATGCAAGTACAGCTAGTCCTCGACTTACAACAGCTCATCTAGTGACCGTTCCAAGTTACAACAGCACTGAAAAATGTGATTTAGGACTGATTTTCAGCTATGACCGTTGCAGCATCCCCCTGGCCATGGGATCAAAATTCAGATGCTTGGCAACGTGTTCATATTTATAACCGTTGCAGCGTCCCATGATCACCCTTTTGCGACCTATCCCTCTGTTAATGCAGCCTAGGACTGTGTTGGCTTTTTTGGCAGCTGCAGCAGACGGCTGGCTCATATTTAAGTGCTTGTCCACTGGGACTCCCAAGATCCCACTCACAGTCACCACTATTGAGCAAGGTACCACATACATATAACTGTACCTGTTTTTCTTGCCTAAATGTAGACCCTTACTTTTTTCACCACCGAGTTGCATAAAAATTAAGCAATCATTTACAGTAAGCTTTACAGTGCCTAGGTGCAGGACACGATGCACATCCTCGAGGAAGTCCTTGACTTACAACAGTTCACTGAGTGACTATTCAAAGCCACTGAACGGCACTGAAAAACGTGACTTATGACCTTTTTTTCAGTTATGACCTTTGCAGCATCCCCATGATTAGGTGATTTCCTGACAAGTCAAGTCCATGGGGAAGCCAGATTCACTTGATCATCGGGTTAATAACTGATCAAGGGATTCATTTAGCAACTGTAGCAAGAAAGGTGGTAACCTGGGGCAAAACTCACTTAACAAATACCTCGCTTAGCAGCAGAAATTTTGGGCGCAATCGTGGTGGTTAAGTCAAGCACTACCTGCGGTATTTAGTAACGGGTAGTCCTTGACTTACCACCACAACTGAGCTCCAAATTTCTGCTGCTAAGCAAGACGGTTTAGGGAATTTTGCCCCACTTTAGACCTTGCCGTCGTTAAGTGAATCACTGCAGATGTTAAATCAGTAACCTGGTTGTTAAGTGAATCTGACTTCTCCATTGATTTTGCTCATCAGAAAGTTGCAAAAGGGGATCACGTGACCCCGGGACACTGCAAACATCGTAAATATGAACCAGTTGTCCAGCATCCGAATTTTGATCACATGACCATGGAGATGCTACAGCGGTCGCAAGTGGGAAAAATGGTCCTAACCCTTTTTTTCACTGCCGTTGCAACTTTGAACGGTCACTAAATGAACTATTGTAAGTCGGGGATTACCTGTATTGCTTCAGTTTATAACCCACCAAAACACCCAGAATCTTTTCCCATGTACTCTTGCTGTTTCCATCCTATACCCAAGACTTTGCCCTACTGAAATACATCTCATAGTTCCAGCTTGCCAAAATCCTTTGGAATTTTGATGCTCCTCCCCTCATCTATGGGTTTCATAAACAGCACAAGCACCTAAAATGGAATCCTACAGTTTGTCATTTGATGCTTCCGGCTTGGTGAGGAGCCCATTGAATGCACTTCTTTGGAACCACTGGCCTACATTTTGCTAATCTAGAGAATCTCATGGAAACTGGTGAGTTCGTTACTGAACGCAAAGCGCACTGTATTCCCTGCATTCTCACGGTCAGCCGAGCCTCAGAAAAATCAGATGGGTTTGACATGATCTACTTTTGACAAGGCTCCACTTCTTTATCCCAAAGGTGTTTTTTTTCAAGAGGCAACTGGACTTACTGGTTTTTCTTTGAAGACATTTCGCTTCTCATCCAAGAAGCTTCTTCAACTCTGATGAAGCCATTTTGCTTGTTCAGCTCTGAAGAAGCTTCTTGGATGAGAAGCGAAACGTCTTCAAAAAAAAAAACAAAAAACCCCAGAAAGTCCAGTTGCCTTTTGAAAAAAAAAAGCACCTTTGGGACAACCATGACCCGGGTGACTGAGAATCTCCATAGACGTTTGCTCCATTTTTTAGCTCTCAAACTGGCCTGTTCCAATCTATCTTGGTCCACTGATTCCTGAACAGGGGTCATAAGTCAGTTTTTTTCAGTGCCATCGTAAGTTTGAACGTTACAAAACGAATGGTTGTAAGTTGAGGACTATCTGTACCAGATTTTTATTCTGGTGTTATTACTCTTGTAAATATCTCAAGGCAGTGAACATACATAATACCCGAGCAATAGCACTTAGACTTATATACCCTTTCACAGTGCTTTACAGCCCTCTCTAAGCGGTTTACAGAGTCAGCCTATGGCCCCCAACAATTTTGGGTCCTCATTTTACCCACCTCGGAAGGACGGAAGGCTGAGTCAACCTTGAGCCTGGTGGGATTTGAACTGCCAAATTGCAGGCAGTCAGCAGAAATACCCTGCAGTACTGCACTCTTAAGCACTACTGCGCACGACAGCACCGCAGCTGAGAGTCTCTAATCTAACATACTGAGCAAAACCAGCCTTTCTCCAAAGTGATTTTTTTGTTCTGCTCCTCTTACGAGATCCAGTAAGTTCCCTTTTTTTTCAAGCAGCAGCCTGGTGAAGTAATCCTTGACAGAAGTGTTTTTTTTCTATCAGGGCAACCTGGTCTACCCAAATATGGGGTGAAACATACTGCTTCCTCTTGACAGACGCTTGCAAAGGGAGGTGTGTTGCAAAACCCAATGCCAATTAGCATTTCAAAACAGCTGTGCTGTGGTGTCGGTTACTCTCCTCACAGTTTGCACGCATGCAAAACCTATACAAATTGCATCAGTGGCGTTGAGGTGGGAAAGGAAACAATTCTTCCAACGTGTTAAAAATAATTGCATATTATTTTATCGGGAATTTGAAACGGGGTATAGAGTGAAGGGTTCAAACCACAGAGGCTAATTTTGCCGTAGTTCACCACAATGTGTGAATTCAGTCACTGTTGTTTTTAACCATGGTTTATTACTTAACAGAGAGGTCAGCAGCCTGCCAGAACCCATGATACAGTCCCAGGGAAAAAAAAGAAAAACTAGAATTCTACAAAATCACCCAAATTTCACAAGAAAATGTGGACAAGAATGCAAACACAACACCGTGGATTTTATTATTATTATTATTATTATTATTATGGAACTGGGAGTCAGGATATGAGGGTTGCTGACCCAGGCTTAGCACATAAAACAAACCAGAACTTAATACAGTTTCTAAGACTTTCTAGACATTTCTGAAAGCTTTGGAGAGAAGTTTGCAATTCTGCTATTACTTTTAACATTTACAAAACAAGTTCAAACTTCAGCTGCCTGAGCAGTTAAGGTTGCTTAATGTGGATTGTCTTGCCAAAAGGTGTCAACTCTTACAACTCTTCCCATTCTCAAGTGAGAGCAAGAAGATGCTTTAAAAAAGCAAATAATATTCATTTTTCTAATCTTTGGTGTGCAGAGAATAGAGAGATTTAAAAAAAAAAAAAAGCACTTAGTCTCACTTTCTCTCCCTCTCTGATCTGCTTTGGGAAATAATAATTTTAGTATTTCGGTCATCTTGAAGTTTGTTTTAGTAGTTTAAATTAAAAAAAAATCATACAGTAGCTCCAAAGCAACCTATAGAATTGTCAACAGTATGTTGAAGTCCAGAGGCCAGGAGAGTTTGCTCTGATTTCTAGGGATAAAGGCCAGATTTGTACGACTGCAGAAATGAATTTTGAATAGGCTGGATTTTCTCCGGTACCCCAAATCTTGCTGGGCAGAATCTTGTAAATTTGCCAGGAGATCTTGACAATGATGTCGCAACCTGATTCTGGACTGAAGCACTTCAAAGAGCATTTACCAAATGTTATATTTTCATATTTCCCTTAAGAAAAAGTCTCTGTAAAATAGAACAACTTGGGAAGTATGAAAGCTTATCTCCACCTGCTTTGCAATCTTCAGGACTTAAAAAATAATAATAATAAGGAATTCTTCCCACCCTGCACCATTCCTCTCCCCTGAAAGTGGTAGAGTCTAATCTATCTATAGTTCAGGTCTGTCTTGCAAGTGGTAGAGTCTAATCCACCCATTTTGGTTCAGGTCTCCCCTGGAAGTGGTAGAGTCTAACCCACCCACTTTGCTTCAGGTCTCCCATAAAAGTGGTAGAGTCTAATCCACCCACTTTGCTTCAGGTCTCCCATAAAAGTGGTAGAGTCTAATCCACCCACTTTAGTTCAGGTCTCCCATAAAAGTGGTAGAGTCTAATCCACCCACTTTGGTTCAGGTCTCCCCTGCAGGTGGTAGAGTCTAATCCACCCACTTTAGTTCAGGTCTCCCATAAAAGTGGTAGAGTCTAATCCACCCACTTTGCTTCAGGTCTCCCCTGGAAGTGGTAGAGTCTAATCCATCCATTCTAATTCGGGAACAGCACAGTAGTGTATGGTTCAATCTCCAATATCTCTTGCTTTCTAGTGTAGAAGCCAATCTCAAGCAATAGGCATAACTTCCAAGTTCACACCCCAGATAAATGTCCCCAGGAAAGGAAACCAACAACAAACTTGGCTGGATGGTTCGTGCAGCAGAAACAGTCACGAAGCTCTTGTGAATCTGGGGCACGGAGCCCAGAGGCCGGCTTCATATTTGAGAGTGCAGCGAGCTTAGGAAGCAGACACAGGAAGCCAGTGGCCAAGGCAGGGCCCATCACAGGAAGATAGGTTGCTCCTGGCCAGTTAAAAGACGATAGGTGGAGGCTGGCATGGTTTTGATATGGACCTGCAAGGAAGGAGAGGTGCAACCAAGTCAGGGGGCATGTCTGAAGCTGAGTAATGGCACACTAGGGTCCACATAGGGAGGGGTGGGGAGGGAGGATGTTGCCAGGTCACAAAATGGCTGTCATATGTGTTATGATCTATATCAGGGGTCCCCAACCTTTCTGGGTTGGCTGCCCAAGGCGGGATAGTCATGGAGGTGCCTTTATGCATGCGTACGCAGGGCCGCGAGAGCGTGCACGAACGGGGCTGCGATTGTGCACGCAACGCAAATGAGGCCACGAGCGCCTGTGCGACGCTGTAAGTGCACACTCCCCTCCCCCTCTAGTGCTAGCATCGCTAGCGCTCGCACGCTTGCAGCATCACCAGCGTCGGCACGATGCTAGTGCGAGTGGGGGAGTGCGCTGGTACCAATGCTAGCCCCTTCACGGCAATGCCATGACACTAGCACGAGTGGGGGGGCGCGCGCGCACACACACACACACACGCACTGGCCAGCCACTCACACGGCCCAGTGGCCAACAGCCCACGGCCCAGTAGTGGGCCATGGCCCACAGGTTGGGGGCCCCTGATCTATATCAGGTTTTTTTTCCAAACTTGGTAGCTTGGAAGATAGGCTGACTTCAACTCCCAGAATTCCCCAGCCAGCATTCTGCGAGTTGAAGTCCGCCTATCTTCCAAGTTGCCAAGTTTGAAAAACATTGGCCTATATTTACTGCAAAAGGTAAGGGGAAGGTCCTCCTTTCTGCCCGCCTCGTTCCTCTGTTCCCTTCTTATCACACCCATTTCAATTTGGGCTTCCAGGATCCGATTATTAGACGGCCAACGAGAACTAGGCCGCATTCCAAGACTCCCTGCAAACTCTGGTTCCTTGACCCGGCCCGCTTCAAAGGGCTGACCTCAATATCTTGAAACCCTGTCCGGGTTTCTCTCTGTCCCAACTTATCCTACACAAAATGGAGGTGGAGTTTTTGGATTTCTGTCTCTTGACTGTGTGACGGCTTCTCCGAGATACGCTTTAATCTAGGTAGTCCTTGACGCATGGCCATTGGTTTAGTCGCTCTTCAAAGTTACGATGGCACCAAGAAAATGGACAACCACAACTGTTGCGGTGTGGTTATGTGATCAAAATCTGGACACCTGGCAACCGGCATGTATTTACGAGGGTCGCGGTGCCCTAGGGTCATGTGATCATCACTTGCGACCTTCCCAACAATTAAAATCAATGGAGAAGCAGATTTGGTTAATGACCATGTGATTTGCTTAACCACCATGGCAAACACGTCAAATCATGCCTGACTCACTTCATGACTGCATTACTTAGCAATGGACGTTCCAGTGCTAGTACTCTATGGAGATTCTCAGTCCTCCAGGTCCTGGTTGTCCCAAAGGTGCTTTTTTTCATGAGACGACTGGATTTTCTTGTTTTTTCTTTGGAAGGCGTTTCGCTTCTCCTCCGAGAAGCTTCTTCAGCTCTGACTGGATGGTGGGGAAGGGAAGGATTGATACTCCTTGCAGGCAGCTGGTCATTTGCATCCTTTGAGAGGGTCGTTGAGGCCACTTGGAGGTTTCTCTGTGTCCTCGGGGTCCCCTGAGTGGTGCAAATGGTTCCTGTAGTTTGCAATTTTTCCTCTCTCGTGCCAGAGCTGAAGAAACTTCTCGGATGAGAAGCGAAATGTCTTCAAAAGAAAAAAACAACAACAAAGTTCAGTTGCCTCCTGAAAAAAAAAAAAAAACACCTTTGGGACAACTTTTCAACCACGTTAACTTCACAGACAGCTAAGCCAACCCTGGATCGGTCCAACCCAGCAACTCTGTTCTGATAGCAGGTCGTGCCTGAGAGATAGCAGATAATGGCGGGGTAGATTGCTTGGATCTTCCCACGCTCCCCCTGTCTGAATGGAAGAGGGGGGTCCCCCCTCCCCGCCTACTCTTTGTTTTTGGCTTTCTGGTCCCCCAGTTTCCACCTGGCCTCGTATGAAACCAGCCCACACGTTGACTGATTTACGAGCAGCCGGTCTGCAGGAAAGAGAAGCCGGCAGGATGCAGCCATAACTCGTGCGTTTCTCTCACCGCAGCTGCCATTTGCCGCCCACCGTCTCAGCTCAGCCGGAAATGTTCGCTCCCAAACAACTGCGCTTGTCCTGGATGGACCGGGAGGTGTTGCCAGACAGGTAAAAGCCTCTGGGTGCTGCCAGGTGTTTCCTCCTCAGGAGAAGTCGCAGCACAGCCTGACGCTGGCATTTTGGGGCAGGTGCTGTGCTCCGAAACCTCAGGTTAAATGCAAACGGAGGCGTAACCGGAAGGAAGGCAGCGAGGTGCCAGGTTCTACTCCCACCCGGGTCTCGGTGGTCAGGTGGCCTGTGGGTGGAAGATTGGCTCACATCACGAGAACCCAAGGATTGAGAGTTGGTTTACTGAAGGGACGTTGGGAAGCAAAGAACTCGAAGGAGTGCCATTTTGTTTGCTCAAGCACTATTTTACTATGATGGTGATCAGACTTTAATCTCACCTTTTATTTATATCTATATATTACTCACCCTTTATATATATATATATATAAAATATAATATAATATAACATATTATATTAGATCTTCCGGCCCATTTTCCCACCTTGGGTGGTCCAGCTCTTTTTTTGTCTCTGCTGTGCAAAGTTCAGATCTATTTAGAGATAATAGAATAGAATAG
>JANHFL010177622.1:0-10134 GCA_032468155.1 Oxyrhabdium leporinum
ATCTATCTATCTATCTATCTATCTATCTATCTATCTATCTATCTACTTACCTTCCTTCCTTCCTTCCTTCCTTTTTCTTTTCTTTTTCTTTCTCTCTCTCTCTCTCCATCTTTCTCTCTCTCACACCACCCACCCACCCACCTACCGCCTACCTACCTACATATTTCCCTGGCAATCCTGGGTGCATGACATCAGACTCTGTTTGCGCAAGGCCACCAACCCTGCAGGTGGTGGTGGTGCCAATTCTGCTCTCCAGAAAGCAATTCTTGAGAACAATTGATTGACCTTCTTTTCCAATCTACTGAGCGAGTTACCTGCTGAGTTTGCTCACTTCTTACATTTTGTTTTCAAGGATGCTCTACAAACAAGCAAAACACTGCACAGAAAAATAATTTCCTTACTGATAATGTGCAAATCTTTTTCCAGATCAAACAACGAGATCCCACAAGCGTGTAAGCATTTTCTGGCAAGCTTCAGCTGCAGTTCTTGCTGTAATGCGGGTTCCGTAGTAGTTGCAAATATTCGAACTACGAAGCCATCCTTCAACACATAATGTACCAGATCAATAGTCCTGCCTCTTCCGCACTGTATCTCACTTAAAAAAGACTTATGCAGGACAATAATTCTTTGGAGTAATATGTAAATACTTGGGGGGGGAGGGAAACTCCAACGCTATTCAAATAAATCATTTTCAGATTAATTTAGACATACTCAGTGCAATGCCATGCCTAAAGTTCAAGGGATAAAATAATTACAGTTCACAAATACCCTGCACACTGTATTGATGTTATGCAAAGAGCTTGTTATTGTTAATAGTTCGGCTTGTCATATCCGAGTTAAAATATCCAAACTGAAAGGTGCAGAAAAAACAATAATGTACCCCTTTTACTCTTTGTTTGGTTAAAAACATTGTTTCCACTGTTTTCCGTATTTATTAAGATCTCATTTTCGGGAAAGTAACAAGAATAGCAAATATAGCAGCACTTCCAATTATCAACTGGAATAATTCTGCCTGAGCTACTAACAGTCAAGGCAAAATGGTGCTAAATAAGAGTGTACTTAGTCTGTTAAAGGAGCATAGCCACTCTAAACCAGAGGTCCCCAACCCCCAAGGCACGGCCCACTACTGGGCCATGGGCTATTTGAAACTGGGCCATGCGAGAGGCGGGACGGGGTGTGTGCATAGCTCCACTTGCATGAGGAGTGCCTCAAAGGCTCCTTTTCTGTTGTGTGAGGGGAGCTGCACACACGCGTGTGTGTCCGCCAGCCTGTGTTGTGGCCCGCCAGCTGCCAGCGGAACTGGTGGCAGACTCAGACGATGAAGAAGTTGGGGAGGAACTTGGGCCAGTTCTGGAGTCTGGGGAAGGCCCTGATGGATGCTTTGCGTCGGACAGAGAGATAGAGCCAGGGCCGTCCAACATTTCCCAGCCACCGGAGAGGCAGCTACCTTTGGAGGCTGCTAGGAGTGGAGGCGGCTGGGGCTGTACATATGCACAGAGCTGTTAGGAGAGGAGAACAACGGAGGACAAGGAGCCGACTCGGGAAGAAAAGCACATGTGGACGCTGAATGGTGTGTCCCGTCCCCCCCCCCCGGCTGGGGGAATAAATAGAAGGAAAGGGGAGTGGTTGTCGTAGGAGACAACAGTTTGTCTTTCTGGAGATTTTGCTCACTGTGTTCCGTGCCACAGAAACTGCTTGCCAGAACTTAATTTGCAGTTTTTCGTCTGGGAGCTCACGGCCTTGCAATTATCGCAAGGAACTGATAAGGTCTGTTGCTGCCGTTAACTCTTTGAAGGACTATTGCCTGGACTTTTCGGGGAGGGTGAATGCCATTAATTCACAAGAGGTAAATAAAGAGGGGCTTTTCGTGACGAGGAGTCCGTTTCTTGCTTCTGCTAAGGCTGGGTCAGAACAGGAACTAGGTATGCCTAGCCTATCAAAGAGGAGGATTGGGGAGACATGGTAACTGTCTTCCACCACTTAAGGGGCTGTCACAGACAAGAGGGGATTAACTTATTGTCCAAAGCACCTGAAGCAAGAAGCAATGGGTGGAAGCTTGCCAGAGGAAGATCCAGCCTGGAACCGAGGAGGAATTTCCTGACAGTGAGAACAATTAATCAATGGAACAGCTTGCCTTCCGCAGCTGTGGGTGCTTCATCACTGGAGGCTTTCAAGGAAAGATTCCATCTGTCCAGGATGGAATAAGGTCTCTGCTTTAGACAAGGGATTGGATTAGAACAGGGGTGTCAAGCTCAAGGCCGCGGGATGCATCCGACCCTCAAGGTGCTTAGATCTGGCCCACGGGGCCGTCCTCGAAGCAGCGAAAGACCAGCCTGCGGCCCTCCCAAGCTCCTTTTTCGCTGGCAGAGGGTTGCAGGAGGCCGTCGCAGCCAAAAATGGAGCTCGCAAGCCCATTTTCACTGGCAGAGCGCTCGGGCCGCCACAGGCGCCCCAACACGAGTGACATCGAGTTAGCCACGCCCCCCCAAGGTAAAACACAACCCTGATATGGTCCTTAATGAAATCGAGTTTGATACCCCTGGACTAGAAGACCTCCGAGGCTCCTTCCAGCCCTGTGATTCTGTGACTTTTATTCAACATATTCTGCAGCAAAGGTCACCTCAGTGACATCAACTCCTCAGTAAGAATATTTTTTCAAATGAGTAGTCACCAGGTAGGCGCATGTGGTTATCATGTGACCTGATGCATTTGTTTTCATGGGAAGGATCAGTTTCATAGCGTTGCATAATCACCTACCCAATTAAACAGCCTCTTGCCTTGCAGATGCAGGAAGCGTTGACCTCTGACCCTAAGTCGTGATGGCCATAAATTAGGTCAATAAGATGAGTTGACCATATTTTACATTTTTTACGGCAATACACAAGCCCAGTGGTCATAAAACAAGCCGAGTTTTTTAATACGGCACAGTTTTGCTGAATACCGGAAGCAATTTCTGGTTTTCGGCAAAATCACCGTAAAGTGTGGTCACGTGACTGCAGGATGCTGCAAACTACCATAAATGCAGCTGTGTTGCTAAGCATCCCAAAGTGGTCATGTGATCTTGGCGGCTGGGGGGGGGGGAAGAGACAGGGATGACAATTGGAATTTCTGATCGGGGTCATAACTCCCTTTTACCAGGTAAGCTGTAGCTCTGAACACTCACGAAGCTGCCAGTTGTAAGTTGAAGATCACCTTTAGCAAAATGTTCTACAGGTAGTCCTCAACTTACAACAGTTCACTTAGTGACCGTTCAAACTTACAGCAGCCCTGATTTAGCCTCGGATGCTTGACAACTGACTCATATTTATGACGGTTGCCATGTCCAGGAGTTACGTGATCCAGTTTCGTGACCTTCCAACCAGCAAAGTCAATGGGAAAGCCCGATTCACTTAACAACCGTGTTACTAACCTAACAATTGCAGTGATTCACTTAACAACTGTGGCAAGAAAGGTCATAAAATGGGGGAAGACTCACAACCAATTTCTCACATGGCAGCATAAATTTTGGGCTCAATTGTGGTCCTAAATTAGGATTGCCTGTACATGTCTTTCAATTAACAGCGCATGAAAAACATGCTTTGTTGCGACGCTGATGAGATCTGAGTGGCACACGCAGTGACACCACACTGTTCTCCAAAATTCAGGATGCCAATCAAGAGACGAGCTTCCAAATCTTGAAAGTCAGTCATCCTATCAAAACCAGCATCTTCTCAAAAGCATGAAGTGGTGTGATTGCAGTAATTAAGAGTGCTAAATCCTGTTTCAAGCCTGCTCTTTGGCATGAAAAAAGCACTAAGGGACTCTAACTTCTATCTCACAGGGTCGTTCAGGAGAAAAAGTGAAGGAAAGAGTGCATAGATACTCCGCCACGTATCTCCCCACCATCTTGCCAGGATAGGGAGAGGAACATCAAGTGACTTGGGAGGCCCACAGCAGGTGAGCCTGGGTCTGTGCTAGGCCTCCCCCCCCCCCCGAGTCATCCAGGGCTCCACTTAAAAAAATCTGCGTATTTGATTGATTCACCGGGAAGAGCAGGGATGGGGAGCGTCCTTACGTTTGACACTTCACTTAACGACCGGTGACCTGCAACTGAAATGGGCAGGCTCCGTTACTGTCCTAAGTCGAGAACTACCTTTAAGCTACAGGCTGTCTTGATCTCCTAAATATAAATCCAAATAGCTAAATAAAAAAAAATAATAATCAAGGATGCTTTAGGAACTTATAAAAAGGTAAAGTCTTTTTGGAGAGAAAAAAACAAGATTAAATTGACAAGAATCCTGCTTGCTAAAAAAAAATAAATCAGTTTCATCAGCCTCATGTCTGAGTCATTTTGACTGGAGATTACAGTAATTTAGCTCCAACACACCTGGAGGACACTTCATTTGAGAGAGATCTTTTTCTTCTTCTCAAGAAATCCTGGGCATGTGTTTGTGTGTGGTGTTTGTGTGTGTCCTCTCCTAATTTAAACTGAAAACATTCATGGTTTGCTCTGACCACTAGGCAGGTTGATCCGAAGAGGGAAAAATAAATACTGCTCCTTGAGCACCATTTTTCTATCGTTATCAGCTGGACTCACATGTATTCTATTGTTCCACAGAACGTATGTGTGACTGTTCCATCATGAATGGATTCTTTACACAGTCCAAAATCTGTCAGTTTAACGTGACCTGGGGAAAAAAAGAAAAAAGAAAAGAAAAAAGGAGAAAAATAAGAGAAGTGAGAGAACCACAGAAAGTTAACAACGTAGAGTTCAAATACACTTTTGACACACAAACAGTAACACATACAGAATGCCTACAACCGGGAAATTGGTTGGCTTTCTAAACCCTGACAGGAGTGTAGGCTAGCAGGTATCTCGAGGACAAATATCCTGCAAAATAGGGGGGCCACCCCTGAAAAGACCTGCTACTAGCAGGCCAAGCTCTGTATCTTCTTTCACTTCCTGCTTCTTTTAGGCAGCTAAAATACAGGTAGTCCTCGACTTACAACCATAATGGAGTCTGCACAGGATGCTTGTTAAGCGAGGTGCCCATATGATTGCTGTTCAATTTTGTTTACTGTTTTAAAAGCATTGTTTTACTGTTTTTATTGTTTTAAAGTATTTTTAAAAAATTTTTTAATAGTAATATATGTTTTGAATTGTGAGCCGCCCAGAGTCATTTGCTGAGATGGGCGGCTATAGAAATCAAATCAAATCAAATCAAATCAAAAACACCCTAATCCTTGTTCTCCTTATTACAGTTGTTAAACTGTAATAAGCAAAGCATGGGTAGCTCAGGGGTGGGGAGGATCTCGGAAACCTAGTGGGGAGGGTGGGGAGGAAGGGGTTCAAACAAGCTATGTGGGAAGCAGACCCAAGGCCTGTTGGGACCCAGTGGAGTGAGGAAGCAGGCCCAAGGCCCGGGGGACCCAGCAGCCCAGGAGTGGGGGGCATGGGAGGGAGGTGCTACGGTCAGTTGTCAGGCTGGACAGATTGCCAAGCGCCAAAATTTTGTTCATGTGACGGGGTGGGTGCTCCTATGGCCATAACTTCAGGCAGGGATTCTAAGTGCCTTCATTCAGGGCCATAGTAATTTTGAATGCTCAGTGGATGAACAGTGTAAGTGGAAGATTACTATAATGGGAGATGTCAGCATCTCATCTCACAGGTGCCAACCTGAGAAAAGACCATGAAAGCTTTCAGACATCCTGTAGTAAAATTCATCAAACATGCTCCAAATTCATCAAACATCTCCCCCAAGGATTCAAAGTCGAAGTGTGCATTCAGGCAGTAATCTAGTGTCCATGCAGACGGTGGGACCATTGTCCCTATGCCCGAGGTCTCCCACCTTGGCAACTTTAAGACTTGTGAACTTCAACTCCCAGAATTCCCTATGCTGACTGGGGAATTCTGAGAGCTGAAGTCCACAAGTCTTAAAGTTGCCAAGGTGGGAGACTCCTGTCTTACACCATCTGGAACTGCAGAAAATTGCAATCCCAACCAATGCGTTGGCTCTCAGGTGGGGAAATCTTGTTCTACTGAATCACACCCAGATTCCAATAATTTTGAAAAAAGGGTTGGGAAAAAAAAAAGGTAAAATGGGGCTTGGCCACTGTCTTTCTAACCTTGGTGATTTAGCATGATGTTTTCTGGCTTTAAGTCACGGTAGATGATTCCTTTCTGATGCAGGTGTCCCAAAGCCATCGAAATTTCAGCCAAGTAGAAACTGCAATGCAAAAAAACCTGATTAAGAAACCTTGGTGACTACGAGTCACATGTGGCTTTAATATGTCAATCAATCTCAATCAGCAACCATATAAATTAGATTAAGAAATACATTAACAAAATTGAAGCAGAGCAAAACCTCAGATGTGGCACGATGAGAGAGGAGTCAGCTTCCAAGTTTTATAGCTGTTTGTTTGTCTTAGTTTTACTCTCACTCAATTATTCCAGCTCCTAGAGAAGCTGGGTTTCCCCATTCCTGTTTTGGAGGCAATAGCCCCAAAGGGAAAAAAACATAAGCATAATTTCAGAAGCTACAAGGATGGATAAATCACAGTCCTTCATTCCATTTCAAGCTGCAGGTGGTCCTCAACTTACAACCACAACTGGGCCCAGAATTTCCATTGCTAAATGAGGTGGGTATTTTTTAAGCGAGTCGTGCCCAGTTCTATTTTTGCCATGGTTGTTAAGCGAATCGCTTAGAGCTAAATGCATCCCGCAGTCATTAAACAAATCTGACTTCCCCCCCTTGACTCTGTTTGTGGAAAGTTCGTGAATAAATGCTGGTTGCCAAGCGCCCGAATTTGAATCACGTGACGATGGGGAATGCTGTGGTGTGAGGAATGATCTAGGTTGTGCATGAAACCATCCCATCCACCCACAGTCCGTGGAAGACAATTTTTCATCCGAAACCGGTCCCTGGTGCCAGAAAGGTTGGGGACCGACGCTTTACTGTAATGTCTGAACAGGGCCTGAAATTCCGTTCCTCTGCAGCTACTTTTCAGTCTGCCTCAAGGAATAGAAACAGAATCGTAGAAGGCACCAAAAAAATTCAAGAGCTGCTCAACCCTCCTGCTGCATCTGAGTTTCCTCCTTCCCAAACAAGGGCGACGACACCGTTTTTCAACCTCCCATGTCGTGTGGGCAGGAAAAAAACAAACAATTTGGGGGGCTCCGCATTTCTAAACGAGACGGTTGTCCGCCTTCCACAAAGATGGTCGTTCTCGCCCAGCTTATTAAGCCACACAGAAGAAGCACGAATGCTGTTCTTCCACCGCTCCCTTAGGATAGGGATAGAAAGCAGCATCGCTATATAGGTAGCCCTTTGACTTACGGCCGTAATCAAGAGACCCCAATTATGGTCACAAATCGTGATGGTCATTAAGCAGGTCATCATGTGTCCACGCCCAGTCTTACCACCTTTTTTTGCAGCAGTTTTAAGTGAACGGTGCGGTCGCCGAGCGATCCCTTTATAGACTACGGGCATTTTACACCAGGACCTGGAATTAAACACCAGTTTGTGGCAAAAGTGGCATTAATCAGGGCCACGTGTCTCCAGGATGCTTCAGGAAAAGCCTTAAATTTGGTCCGCTGCTGAGCATCCAAAATATGGTCATGTGACTACCCAGGGTGGGTGGGGTAGCTGTCAGAACTCCAGATAGTAAGTACCCTTTTTCTGGATCATCGTAACTTCGAACGGACACTAAGCAGCCAGTCTTCAGCTCAGCTTTTAAGGTGACAGAGGATGGGAGCCATTTTCACTGGCCAAGAAAGAGCGCCAATCAAGAGTAGATGCTGTAGATTGTAGCAATGAGGTGGGAGTCATGTGCTCTTTAATGGCATTTCCTTCTGCTAAGGAGCCAGAGAAATTCATGGGTGGCTTCGGCCCCACGGCCCCAAAATCACATTCCTTCTTTAGAAACGTTTAATGGTTCCAACATGTTAATTATTGATCACAAACGCTGGGGCAGCCCAAAGAACAGACTTCAACTATATCCGATTTCTTTCTCTCCCCCCACCCCTGTGATGAAAACCACAAGATCAACAGACAGATGAAATGCTAAGCCCCCCAAATTTTGTTTTTAGCACAAAACTGAATGAAGATGCTGGAATGCAACCTCATATTTAATTCTAGATAATATATGCGGCCTTTACGTATTTGTCAAAATCTGTCCGCATCTGCCTTTAGCAAACTTCTGCACAGAGGTTTGTTTCAACAGGAGTTATTTTAGGCTCACTGTGGCTTCATGGCTATATTTAGTGGTATTTGTATAACCATTTAAATGAAACGCAGAATCTACATTTACGTTAGTATTGTGACATATCATAGGATCAGCCTTCAGGCACACCCAGGCATATTTAATATTCAGCTCCCCAAATGGCCTTCTCTTTGAAGCAGGGAAAGTGAAAATTCAGCTTAGCTCCTAGGAAGCTGTGATATGCCTCCCCAACTAGCTACGTATGTTCTTCACACAGCTCTTGCCTTAAGTCTACCCTGCTGGAACTGAAGAAACTTTCTGTCACTTACCAAGCGGTGTCTTCCATAAATATCCCCTCTCGTTCCAATTGCATGAAGAGTTCTCCTCCTAAAATCGAAGTGTGAGAAAAGCCCAGTAAAATTTTGGCTCCGTCACTAGGAAAGTAGTAAGAGACACATGCTACCAGACAAGAGGGACGCGGATGGCTGCGTGGCAGAAAGCTAGTTGCCCTATTTCCAAGTCCATGGGGGCATGCTAGATAACTTGTCCTTTTGTTTAGAGAACTGACCACACCCGGGTTAGATTCACAAACTTCCTTGTAATTTATTTATTTATTTATAAAATTTGTTGGCCGCCCATCTTATCTCAGGGTAACTCTGGCTTACAATCATAAAAGATAAAAACTGTACGAAGCTAATAAAAAAAAAAAAAAAAACCCACAAGACATTAGACAAAGCCAAACGATAGCAGTCTTCCGACATCTGAGGGGCTGCCCCAAAGAAGAGGGAGTCAAGCTATTCTCCAAAGCCCCTGAAGGCAGGACAAGAAGCAGTGGGTGGAAACTGATCAAGGAGAGAAGCAACCTGGAACTAAGGGGAAACTTCCTGAGAGCGAGGACAATTAACCAGTGGGACTACTTGCCACCAGAAGTTGTGAATTCTCCAACACTGGAAGTTTTTAAGAAGAGATTGGACAACCATTTATCTGACATGGTATAGGCCTATAAGGTTTCCTGCCTGAGCAGGGGGTTGGACTAGAAGACCTCCAAGGTCCCTTCCAACTCTGTTATCTTATTCTAAATATTGTAGCCTAATTAAAACATGGCTAATTGGCAGAGTCAGGTCTTCAGGCCCTTGTAGAAGGTCCGGATGGTTGGAGGTGACCTCACTCACTCACAAGATGTTCCGAAGGGCAGGGGCAGGGAAGGTCCTTATCCTAGACCCCATCAGCCAGAATACTCAGGCCAACAAGGCCCGCGACATGCCTCCTTTGCTAGCATGGATGGGGAGGGGGGGGCAATCCCAGTGGGATGAGACAGTCCCTCAAGCAGCATGGGCCCATGCCATGAACAGACATTGGGTCCACTGGACAGCTATGTGCAGTACAGGTAGTCCTCGACTTACTGCCACAGTTGAGCCCAAGATTCCCGTTGTTAAGCGAGACATTTGTCAAGCGAGTTTTGCCTCCTTTTACCGCCTTCCTTGCCACTGTTAAGCAAATCACCGTGGTTGACAAGTTAGCAACCCTGTCGTTCGGTGAATCTGGGCTTCCGCATTGACATTGCTCGTCAGGTGGTCTCAAAAGGGGATCACACGACCTTGGGGCACAGTATGAAGCAGCTGCCAAGCAGCTGGATTTTGATCACATGATCGCGGGGATGCTGCAAAGCTGTGAAAAATGTCCGTACGTCGCTTGTTTCATTGCCGTTGTAACTCTGAACCGTCGCTAAATGAACTGTTGTTGAGGACTACCTGTAATTGTGGCTTTCCCAGAAAGACAGCCTTCCAGATAAAGAGACCGTTTCTGAAAAGGGGCAGTTGTCAGGCGTGAAAGGCCAGGTCCATACCTGGGGGCCCAATTAGACGGCTTTACTGCCAATTATGCCTTGGCACAGGAGTCCTCTCAGCTAAGGGTGAGCACCTGCTTGGAGTTAGATAAGGGTCAACGGCATTG
>JANHFL010177663.1:0-10133 GCA_032468155.1 Oxyrhabdium leporinum
ATGGATGGATGGATGGATGGATGGATGGATGGATGGATGGATGGATGGATGGATGGATGGATGGATGGATGGATGGGAATCTAGCTTCCCCATTGACTTTGCCAGAAGGTCGCAAAAGGGGATTGCGTGATACCATTACTTGGAGCGCTGACACCTGAGCGGATTATTTCAAGGAACAGGGAAGTGGCTAATCTAAAAGGAATTGATACTGAACTCTAGACTTTGCTCCTGTTACAGGTGATGATTGGAACTGCCCTCACGGCCGGGGAAATGAAGAAACTGATTTCTCACATGGGTGAAATAGAGCATCCTTGGAATTGTCCGCACGGCAGACCCACCATACGACATCTAGTCAACCTGGACCTCGTTACACAAGAGTGACAGGCCTGTTAGGACTTACCTTATTGTGGAACGCAACCGCAATCTCGTTTTAGAATCACAGGCTATCGCAAAGCTCTTGATTTTGCTGGACCGGAAAGCTTAAATCAAGCAAAAGAAGAACATGGGGTTGTTGTTTTTTTTCCTTCTCTCTTTCTCTCTCAAATGGTTCATACAGACACAATAACTTTCCATCTCCTGCCCTCTGAAAAAAGACTTTTCACATTTTTGTTTTAAAATATCGGTCAGAAAATAGATATCCATCCCCCCCGCCCCCAAATGGGCTTGTTTTATTTTGCTGCCTTTGTAGAAATATTGGCTTTCTGTCCATTTTATCGATTTCCTCTGGATGGGAAGAATTAAGTGTACACAACTGATTTTTTTAGAGGGCTTCCTGTTTTAGAGCAGACCTGTTTTGTAAATAAAGATTTTTTAAAAATACACGAAACTTCTTTGTGCTTTAAGAGAGTGGTTCTCATCTACAGTGTACAATGGGATGGCCAGTTCCTGCAGGTATGATAGAGATGGTTAAAGCCAGTTGTGAGTTTTATGTCACAGCATTTTAGTAATTGGAAAATGGAAGGCTTAAACAATTCTCTACTATTACAACCTTTAGTATCTGATTTGTCTAATTGTGAATGAATGAACAATTTTAAATCCATCGGGTACTTTATTACAGGTTCCAGATCCATCACACAGGGCCGTTAGATCATCTATAACAAAGTGGGAGAGAGAAAAGAGGAAAAATATATATAATAAAATGATACAACTCTCTTAACGCTTTAGGAAGTATTCTACACAGTACAATCAACAATTAATTTATCAAAAATAAAGCACATCCTCTACAGGCTGCTAATGTAAACTTCGTTATTTTAGAATGCTAATCTGCCAAAAGATGCTAGATGTAAAATTAATTTTGATATCTAAAGAGTGACCTTGTTAGAAGTGTTAAAAGCTCCGTGTGTGTCTCTCTATGGAACCTAAAAGACAAGCAGTATTTCAGCCTCGGTAAGTTAAAGATGTGTGGACTTCAACTCCCAGAATTCTTCTCCAGTCAGCATGAGGAATTCTGGGAATTGAAGTCGATGCATCTTAAAGTTGTCAAGGTTGAGAAATACTTCAATGATCTGTGGGCCAAAGGTTTGATACTCTGCAAAACAGTTTTTTAAAATGAAGGAGAGTTTAACAGTGATGGCAGTGTAATTCGTGTTCCAATTGGCACTTTTAATCTTCATTGTTTTGAGCATAACATTTGCCCTTAAATTCCTTTCTAATCTGTATCTACATGACTTCCTTGCTCCTGCGTAATAGAAAATAATCTTCTTTATAACATTACCTTGAATTTAATATTTAAAAAAAAAATCTTTGTTCCTCTTACGGTTTTTAAAAGAATAATTTTGAAAGCATGCGATTAATCGCAAAGGAGCAGGCAGATCTGATCAATCTCGGATGTTCTGTAAAGAATAAAAAGTTCACTAAATAAAATAACAAAGTTAATATTGTTTATTTCTACATACCTATACTTTTTATTGTCATGAAAAAGAAACTGGACAACCGTTTGTCTGGAATAATATAAGATCTTGGACTAGAAGACCTCCAAAGGTCCCTTCCAAGGTCCCTGGGATTTTATGTTCTGTGTTCTCAATGTGATACCTACACAAACAAACTTTGTAAAGGTTGTGTGCTATTCCACAGTTGTGCAATTGGGCCGGACTTTCTCAAAACCAAAGCTGCCCCTTTGCAAATCCGAGCCAGTTTTGGACAAGTTTTATATTGTATTACGCAGAACAGTGAACCCGGAAGAAGAGATGGCCAAAGCCCCGCCCATTTCTCTCAGAACAACCAGGAAGCATCTCTCGCCCCGCCCAGTCCCGTGGTTGCTATGGCTACCACCCAAACCTTACCCACGGTTGCTATGGCCACGGCTCAGGCCTCTTAGCAACTGGCATCGCATGGAAACTTCAGGCAGCTTTTGCGAAGGGTTGCAAAATAGGAGGGATTTCCAAAGAGGTGGATTTTAATATATATATATATGTTTTCTTGGTTTTCTTCGTGGCTTTCAAGTTTCCATTTGCTGCCTGGCCCCTGATAGCTGAAGGACTACAATTCCCCTAATCCCCATCCCGCTCCTGTGATTGCTAGCACGGTTATTGCAAATTTTTGAACATCCCTCCCAACCTTGCTGGCCCTTGCAATGATTTGGGGCTAGTTATTATTCTTATTTTTGTTATTAAGTTAGATCTGCCCAAATCTGGATCCATTCCGTGTCTCTCTCTCTCTTTGTTCTTGAAAGGCCTTAAAAGTTGATTAAAAGGTTACAGTTTTGATGGGTCTTTTGAGGTTACATTTGGAGTTTACAAATGTTGCTTTTTAGAATAGAAACATTTTTTTTCCCCAAAAGCCTTACAATCCAAGGGCTATTAAAAATAATAACAATGAGAAAAAGCTCCCAGTTTTTAGAAAGAGGTTTGGGTTTTTTAAAAAATGTGCTATGAATAGAATGACCACATTTCCTTGGAAATAAAAATATCAAGGATCCATCAGGGTAAAGAATGTTGTTTATGTATGTAACTTGGCTTTACAAAGGAAAATTCAAGAGCAAAACTAAGAAAAAGATCACAAGAATGTGCAGTTTAACATTCATATGTAAAAATATCTAAAAAGTGTAAAAAGTGCTTTTTATAAAGTTATAAACTTTAAACTGAAGTTATAAGAAGCAGGAATTAAAAAGGATTTCTGCACTTAGGCTGTGCATTAAGCAGGGCCATATGTACAGTAAAAGGGAAATGAGCAAAATAAAAGTGAATTTTTGAAATAAATAAATAAATCCATAGGACATTTTTCTGAAATAAAGGACTGTTCTTTGTAATAAAGCAACATAAAATAAATTTAATGTCTCCTATTTCCATGAAGCCTTTTTTATATGTATGCCTAACCATGTTACCAAGTAGTAAATTCTTTGAACACCTATAAACATAATTTTTTTGATTATGTATCGGGTTTGATTTATTCTACTAGATTTCTGATCAACGACTATAAATACGTTTTTATTACATTCAGTATCATCATTGCCCTTGAATTGCTCAATGAAGAAAATAAGTAATAAGCTTACTAATTTTAAATTTTACTGACCATGTGAGTCACTTAACAATTCACTTAAGAACCACGGCAAATCGCCTTGCTTAGGAACAGAAATTCTGATCTCATTGTGGTGATGTCGAGGATATCTGTATAACTTGTTCGATCATTTCTCTCTCTCCTAATGAGGTATTTATTTTTCCCATCCTCAAGATTAAAAAGAGGAGCTCCACTCTTTGCCAGGACGCCTAATTCTGCCCTACGTCGGACCGATGGGTAAAGATAAGAAGAAAGATAGTAAAAAAGGAGACAAGTCTGCGCCTGTTCCAGCCCATGACACATCCATCGAGTTAGCAATTTCCAACCAGAATGTCCCACCTCTGGCAGACCAGGGGGATGAGCACCTGGCTACACAGGTAGCTTCCAAAGAAGAAAACAAGGAACCAGAGCCTCCCCCTGTCCCTGAACCCATTGAATATGAAGAACCCATCCTCACACAACTGATTGTTGAAAGGTAAAACTAGGGTTTTGCTAAAAATGGGGTACGGTCTCAGGGAACTGGTATCTAAGGAGTTGTTTGACCAATTTTGGAGCCTGGCTGAATCCCTGCTCGTGATTTTTGATGGTTTGTGTCCTCCAGATATGTTAGAACCTCAGCATCCAGAAGACCCTGCCAACTGGTTGAAATTGTGGTGTGGGGATCCCCACATATCTGGGAGATGGGGCAGCTTGCAGAAAGCTGACTTCTTTTTCCAGTTTTGGACGGAGAGGTTAACCAGAAGCTCAAATCACCAAGGGAAGAGTTTTCATGCTACAAACCGTGTTTGTATCCAAGCGAGGGGTTGTTTTCATCTTTAGAGCTATAGCTTCAGATGCTTTTAAGATTTGAAATATTCCTGTTTCTACTTTAATGGTTTGCATTGATTTTATGATACCGTGAGCTGCCCAGAGTCGCGCGACGGTGAGATGGGCAGCATACAAATTTAGCAACTCAACCAACCAACCAACCAACAAATATTTCACTAAAATCAACCTATCGTGGCTTGTTTTGCTCACTCCTCTACAGTGTAATGCAAGGTTAGCACATCATGAATGCACACAAGATAGAGCCAGTTTGGTCTAGTAATGAAGGCACCAAGATAGAAAGAAGGGGACTGTGAATTCAAGTCCTACCTTAGGTAGGGTGGCTTTGGGCCAGTCCTTCTATCTCAGCCTAACCCACCTCACAGGGTTGTTGTTGTGGGGAAAATAGGAGGAAGAATGTGTGTTGTATATTTTTGCTACCTTGAATTATTTGTTTTAAAAAAATAAAGGTGGGATACAAATGAATGGATGGATGGATGAATAAGATGAGAAGCCAAGATCAACCATGCTTGTTTAGTGGAATAAGTGAAGCTGGGAGGGGGCTGACTCCCCATTGGGAATTTTCCAGGCTTGAGAAGACTCCTCTGATCAAAGAAAAAAAAAATGGCCAGGTTTAAAATTTTCTTTTGTTGCTGCATTTGGATTAAAAAAAAAAGTGTGTTATAGAACTCTATGTTGACTTGACCATAAATGGCTGCGTTCAGGTAGGATTTATTAACTCAGGTGAATTTTCATCTTGAATTTCTGTTCTCCATAGCTACGAGGGAGAAAAGGTCCACGGATTGTATGAAGGGGAAGGAACTGCCCATTTTCAAGGAGGCAACGTCTACAAGGTGACAATATCTGTGTGTTAAATCTTAAGGATATAGAATTTCCTTCCGTGTGATAGGCCATTTCATTATTTCCTTGAGGAGTAGGGTGGATTTAAAGGCTGGCTTCTTTTATTTCCTGCATGTAGACTGAAAGGTTGGCGTGAACTCAACCCTGGTGAGAAAACCAGGGCTGACTGAGGTAGATGTCTGAGTTTTCTTACTGTTCTGCGATTTGAGGGAATCATACCATCCACTCATCGGCTTCTTGCCATTTTGTAGGGCATGTTTTCAGAAGGGCTCATGCACGGACGAGGGACTTACACGTGGCCCGACGGAGTGCAGTACGAGGTAAATACTGTCCCAGAATTTTCAGCAAAAAGGGGCTATTTTGAGATAGAGATGCTGGCAACCGAACCTCCATCTGGAAGGTTCCTGGTTGGGAAGGCCTGGTCCTGCCTTAAAATAATGCTCCTCTGTTTACTGTAGTGTTGATGTCCTCCTCTGTTCTTGTTGAACTGATCCACTGCCAGTCCGATTGGCAACTGATTTGCAACTGCTTGCAAATCAGAACATAGGAAAGACAGTTACTTGCAAGCACGTAGGCTGGGTTTAGGATTAGGGTTCTCCGAAGCATCTGAAGGCAGGAGAAGAAGCAACTACGCAAGAGAGAACCAACCTTAGAACTAAGGTGGAATTTCCTGACAGTGAGAACAATGAACCAGCAGAAGGACTTGCCTTCAGAAGTTGTAAATGCTCCAACACTGGAGGTTTTTAAGAAGAGATTGGATAACCAATTTGTCTGGAATGGCTGGCTGGGGAACTCTGGGAGTTGAAGTCCACAAGTCTTAAAGCTGCCGAGTTTGGAGACAACTCCCCCCCTGCTCAACGTTGTCGAATTTTCCTACCTTTCCAGGTGAAAGGAAGAGAGCGAGCTTCTTCTTACTCCTATGCTTTCCTCTCTTGTAGGGAAACTTTGTCAAGAATGTGCAAATGGATCATGGCACTTACAAGTGGCCGGACGGCAGCATGTACGAAGGCGAAGTGAAGAACGGGATCAGACATGGTTTCGGCATGTACAAGTGTGGCACCTACCCTGTTTCGTATATTGGCCAGTGGGTGGAAGGCAAGAGACATGGCAAGGTAGTGAAAACGTGGTTGCTGGAAGCATGCAGGGAGTCCTTGGCTTACAACAGTGCATTTAGTAGCCGTTCAAAGTTACAACGGCACTGGAAAAAAAGTGACTTGTGACCGTTTTTCACACGTACGACCACTATAGCATCCCCGTGGTCACGTGATCCAAATTCAGACGCTTGGCAACTGACTCATATTTATGACGGTTATCATGTCCTAGTAATCCCCTTTTGTGAACTTCTGACAAGACAAGCCGGCGGGGAAAGCCAGATTCACCTCACAACCGTGTCCCTAAGTTAACAACTACAGCGATTCCCTTAACAATTGCGGCAAGAAAGGGGCAACATTTACTTCAGAACTGTCTCGCCTAGCAACACAGAAATGTCGAGCTCAGTTGTGGTTATAAGTGTGAGGTTACCTGTAGTTGCCGTGACTGGATTCTGGGCGGGAAGAATCTCCTTGGCAGAGATCATGGCGGTCCCATCCAGCATCAACTCAAAATCCTCTTCCTGGCCTTTCCTTCTCACAGCCACAAAGGGAGTTTGGCTTCTTGGCAGACTGATGGATAATCTGAAGTGTTTTAGGAGTGTGTCTTCTGCTGGTGTAAAACCTGATGGAAGGTTGTCTTAAGGTCTTCTTAGGTGCATTAAAGTGTTTGTGCGATTGGTTTTCAGGGCACCGTTTACTACAACGAGTCCGGTTCCTCTTGGTACGAAGGAGATTTTGTGAACAACATAAAAAGTGGATGGGGAATAAGACGGTAAGACGATCCTTTCCTCTTCTGTGGGGGAAGTTAGAAGTGGATGGACACTTTCGGGGGAGCTACCTAAGAGAATAACAGAGCAGGAAAGGACCTTGGAGGTCTTCTAGTCTGATCCCTTGCTCAAGCAGGAAGCCCTGTGCCCCTTCAGACAAATGATTCTCCAATCTTTTCTTAAAAATCTCCAGTGTTGTAGCATTCACAACTTCTGGAGGCAAGTCATTCCACTGCTCAATTGTCCTCACTGTCAGGAAATTTCTCCTTAGTTCTTGGTTGCTTCTCTCCTTGATTAGTTTCCATCCGTTGCTTCTTCTCTGGCTTTCTGAAGTTTTCAAAAATAGGTTGATTCCCCTTTTCTTTGTGACAGCCCTTAGATATTGTCCACCCTGGATGACAGGATGTTCGCCCCCATTTTAGGGAGCCGGTAGGACAGGGACCACAATAGAATGCAACTGCTGGATTTTAGGAAATACTGTTAGGGCCCCAAGACCATGTTTTTGGATGAAGAGAAGGGATGATAAGGCTTCAAACTCAGTGGTGTTCCTGAAGAAAATTGCTCCTGCATATTTTAATTTATTTTTTAATGGGAGGAAAGCTTCTGATGTATGACAGGACCTCCTGCCCCAGAATGTTCAGCAAAAAGGGCTATTTTAGATGGAGATGCTAGGACCTAAAACTCCATCTGGAAGGTTCTTGGTTGGGAAGGGCTGGTCTGTCTTAAAATAATGCTCCTCCGTTTACTGAACTTTAGTGTTGATGTTCTTCTCGGTCTGTTTGAACAGTTACAAATCTGGAAATATCTATGAAGGGCAATGGGAGAGAGACCTGCGGCATGGAGAAGGACGAATGAGGTGGCTTACATCAAACCAGGAATACACTGGAATGTGGGTTAATGGTATACAGGTGAGACCAAGTAGAACAGTTTTTCTTTTCCCAATTCCTCCAACTATAGAGAGTTATGGCCATGTCACATGGGGGAATTCACTGGAGAAAGCAATTATGTTTGGAAGAGTTAGTGGTAGAAGGAAATCAGGCCATCAAAGAACATGATGGCTGGACACCATCAAAACTGGCACCAGCCACAGCATAGAACAACTCAAAGAAGTAGTGCGAGACTGGAAGATGTGGAGAAACCTGGCCCAAAGTATTGTCAAGAATCTGTCAGCTCTGAATGAATAACATCTTCATCACCATCATCATCATCGATGGTTATGGCTTAGTCTTGTAAGGAGCTGAGGGCCTCTCCAGACCTTGTTTCTCAAAGCTTGGATATAGAATCCTAAACGCTGTCTAAACAATGGCCCTGTTAGATAGGTTAAAAGTCCATGTGTCTCCCTCTGTAGAACCTATAGATCAGGGGGTCTCCAAATTTGGCAACTTTAAGACTTGTGGACTTCAACTCCTGGAATCGCTGGCTGAGGTATTCTGGGAGTTGAGGTCCAAAAGAGCCCCTGGCCTACAGGACAAGCAGTCTTTCTCAATCTTACTACCTTCAAGATGGGTGGACTTCATCTCCCAGGATTCCCCAGCCAGCATGAATTCTGGGAGTTGAAGCCCAGACACCTTCAAGTCACTAAGATTGAAAACCACTGCTCTAGAAAAAAAAACGTTCTGTTGGTTAATTTCCCTAGCAAGGGCAAGGTACCCATACCTGGTATCTGAAGAGGATCGCTGGGTCACAGTATCCCCTAAGGAATGAATACGTTGGAGATTTCGTCAACGGTGATCGGCACGGACACGGGAAATTCTTCTTTGCCAGCGGCGCAATGTACGATGGAGAATGGGTGCTGAACAAAAAACATGGCAAGGTAAGGATGGAGAAGTTTGGGGAAACATCAGAACAGTGAGAACATCAGAACAGTGAGAACATCAGAACAGCCATTTTGCTCTTCTAAACACGTAGGTGATCCTTGCTTCTCTCTCATCTTTCTTGGAGCCGTTTCTCAATGTGTCCTTGTTCACACAATCCCCTTATCCCTTGTGAATTAAACCATAGTTTATTCCATGAACCTGTTTTCTGGGTCTCTAGAGCACCATTAACTCCCTGGGCTTAGTCCCCATCACATGCTAGGCTGAAAAGTGGTCAACTAGTGAGGGTTTGGTCTAACTTGAGGAAGGATCCTGTTTCTCATTTATACATACCCCTCTGTGATAGATATTTTACATATTTGGTACATGAAAATGGATGTCATGCACCTACCCAAGCAATGGAGGTATTCCATAGGTCTCCATCAGTGCTTCTCCTGAATTTTGGAGTTTGGAACTTAAGCTCCTTTGCTTGTGATCTCTTGAGCTTCCTCCAAAGCCTACGGGCAAGGTTTTATGGTGGAAAACAAACCAAGATTATAAATAATTTCCCTAACAGGGTTAACATCTCAAATTTACCATAGAGCAAAACAGTAATCAACTAAAGAACATTTCTTCAAGTTAAACTCAACTCTTGGTGGCTTCATGGATACCTAGATCATTTTCTTGGCAACCGTAGGAAAAGGGTTCTCTACTCTCTTTTCTCATAATTTTTACTCTTCCTACTCTTCTAAATTCCCTGAAATTTAGTCACCGTCCCACCCGTGTGCTACTCAGATCCACTACCCGTTTCTAGCCCACAGTCTTGTCTCTTCCTCCAATGTTGCAAACCAACAGGGGAAGAGAGGTCTTGTGTGGGCCTTGCATGGGTAGTTAACCAGGTTTTAAAAACAGAACGCTGTTCCTTTCCCCCCCCTCAGGGCAAGCTAGTTTTCAAGAATGGCCGTGTGTACGAAGGCGAATTTAACTACAATCACATAGCAGAATGTCCAGCCTTGGAAATTGACACGAGCAACGTGGAAGAACTGGGCCACCTCTCTCTGAAGGGTTTTTCTGGCATAGGTGAGCTGCTGTGAAGCAGTAAGAAGAAAAGATTGGACTTGACGAGCTTCGTCTAAGGTGCCCCATCAACTCTGCAGGTGAAGGCCTCCTGGGGCTTCAGGGCCATGGGCGACCCATCCACTCATTAATCAGGTCATACCCTGCTTAGATTTTTGAGATCAACGAAGATGAGCGGGGTGCTGCTAGGAAATTTTAATGGATGCAACATATTTATCTGAGCCTCGTTACTACCAGTTTCCCCC
>JANHFL010177774.1:0-10131 GCA_032468155.1 Oxyrhabdium leporinum
TCCTTCCTTCCTTCCTTCCTTCCTTCCTTCCTTCCTTCCTTCCTTCCTTCCTTCCTTCCTTCCTTCGCACTTAGCAATAGCACTTAAGACTTATATACAGCTTCACAGCCTCCTCTAAGCAGTTTACAGAGTCAGCATCTTGCAGCATCTACAGAGGCAGACTTTTGGCAGGAAAGGGAGGAAAGAAGGAAGAGACAGAAGAGAAAGGAAATCACATTTTTTGCAGTAATAGTTTGGGGAGGGGGCTCTGTGGGCTGAAGGTGGCTACAGGGTCCCTGCTCCCTACCATAGAAAGCCAAGGACCGAAGATCTGTAAAGCTTGCATTTCCCCAACCATCCTGCAAGGCAGCTCCGGCAAAGAGATCAGGTTCCTCCCGCCTTAGCAGAGGGGTAAAACCAAACCTAACCTGATTTATTGATTCGGTTGAATTTGACCTGCACAGACGTCAACCTCGCCGCAGTGGCTCTGGGCAGCTAGCAAGGGACTTAAAAACTCAAAGGATACATAAAGGCAGCGCAAGGAGGCCTTTTAAGGACAGCCAAGAACAACCACCCGTCAGAGATAACGCGGAAAGCGCAGCGATGTGGCCTCTGACCTCCCAACCCAGGAACCCATCCGTATCTTCCTGCTTTGCAAAAGGCCTGCAGAGTTGGGGGCCGACTGAATCTCAGGGGTATATTGTCCCAAAAGGACCCACTCTTGGCTTCTTTGGCCTTCTTTTCCTTCTGCTCCTCCTCCCTCCTCCTGCTCTTCTTTTTCCTCTTCCATTTCTCTTCCTTCTTTCCTCCTCCTGCTTTCCTTCCTTCTCCTCCCTCCTCCTCCACTCTTCCTTTCCTCCTGCGCTTCTTTCCTTCCTCTTCCATTTCTTTTCCTTCTTTCCTCCTTCTCCTGCTTTCCTTTCTTCTCCTTCTTCCTCCTCCACTCCTTTCCTTTTCTTCGTCCTGTGCTTCCTCTTCCATTTCTCTTCCTTCTTTCCTCCTTCTTCCTTCTCCTTCCTCCACTCTTCCTTCTTTCCTCCTTCTCTTCCTTCTTCTTTCCTCCCTCTTCCTCTTCTCTTCTCCTCCTTCCTCTTTTTTCTCCTTCCTTCTCTCCTCCTCCTCCACCCTCCTCCTCCTTCTTCCTAGTAAAATCTTAGGCCTGAAGGGAAGTCTATCTTTAAGGAAGACGGTGTCTGGAGGCCCCCAGGCTTTATTGTTCTTTGAATTGACATTGCTTTATTATATCTGATAGGCTACTGGAGAGGAAGTCGTGCCACTCCCTTTCAAATGAGGCTATCAACCGTTCTCATAAATAGAAATCCTGCCGTTTTCCCAGCTTCCTCAAAGTGACAAAACTATGGAACAATAGCATTTCTTCGCCTAGGACTGATGGGGTTTCTGGCTACCTGAATATTAAAGAACACGCTTGAACTTTGGGGGAAATGGCAAGAAGAGCCACATGAAACCCAAAAGGGCTTGATGTCCAACAGTGGGGAATGCCTGCCACGGTTGGGTTTCCGATGTTCTCCGAGACGTTTTACGACCAGGCCAGGCAAGGGAACGTTGCCAGTACGTACAACAGTACATTTTATAACCCTCATTCCCCGGTGCACTAAATCTTCTCTAGCCTGCAATAATTCATCTGCAGTTAACGTAATGAATCAGCTGCCAGGAAGGCCGACCCAACGAATGACCCAACAATGTGTGTTTCCTTTCTATTGGGAGTTCTTTTCAATAACCCACAACTTCAGAGTTCAACAGAAGAACAAAACAAGGGACCTCGGAGGTCTTCTAGTCCAACCCCCTGTTCACTCAGGAGACCTTATACCACATTCCAGACAAATGGTGGTCCAGTCTCTTCTTAAAATCCTCCGGTGATGGAGGACCCACAACTTTCTGAAGGCAAGCTAGTTCCACTGGTTAATTTTTCTCACCCTCAGGAATTTTCTCCTTAGTTCTAAGTTGCTTCTCTCCTTGATTGGTTCCCATCCATTAGTTGGTTTTCTCTAGCTGAAGCATCACTAACCACTAGAATAGAATAACGAGAGTTGTTCTTTTTTTATATCGTGGTGACTAAAACCGGATGGCGTATTTCAAGTGTGGCCTTAGCCTGGAGCCTTGCAATTAGGATCGGGCAAGCAAAGCTAACATAAGCATTCAATTAGAAGTCGTATTCCCAAGATAGATGCTCCTCTTCGGGCATCCTACTTAAGATCCTAAAAGGGTGGCTCCCCTTCTAGCTACCCAAGGGACCATGGAGACCTAGCTTCTCCCCCCGCCCCCAAGCATTGGGCTGAGAGTTGGGCTAGACCAGGGGTAGGCAACCTGCGGCTCTGGAGCCGCATGTGACTCTTTCATCCCTCTGCTGCAGCTCCTTGTTGCCGCCACAATTTTGAGAGGAACTTCTGGTTAAAGGGGGGTGGGGGGAAAGCACGGCATGCCAGGAGGAGACTCTATGGCAAGGGGTGGATTTTCTGGTCGGCTTCACAATTTTGGTTAGGACAAGTTAGACAAGTAGAGGAAAAAGGATGCTAGAAGACTCTATGGTGGGGGAACTGGACTTCCGGTCAGCTCCAGAATTGAACAAGGAGCTTCCAGTTAGCACCTTTGTGGCTCTTTGAGTGTTTAAGATTGCCAACCCCTGAGCTGGACGACTGTTGGGCAGAAGGATACCGTTGCTTTTAGCTAACTTTTATGGATTATTCTAAGCTGCCTAGAATCAGTATAGCAGGAAGTCCTCGTTTAGCGACCGCTTGCAGTCACGACTGGGCTGAAAAAGCAACTTGGCAACCTATCCTTGCATTTATGACTCGTGCAGGTCTGTAAAGCGAAGGAAAGGTGAATTCAGTTCATAAGCACAGGATTGGGGGGGGGAGGTTGGGTTTCCGCCTAATGATCGCTTCACTTAACGACTAAGCTTACGGTCCCAATTGTGGTCGCTAAACAAGGACTATCTATATGAGATAGGTGGCTATGTAAACCGGTAAATAAATAACATTCCGAAAATGCAGTCCACTGGCAAAACGAGTCTGCAAAAATCCTTAGCTTCTTTTCACACCTTAACTTTTCTGGCTACGCAACCCAGACAAAAATAAGCTCAACGCAATACAGGGCGTTGAAAACCGAGGACAGAAAATCGGTTAAACGCTATTTTAATCTCTGATGGTTTTACTATTTTTCCACCGACACTCACTTAATGATGTCTTTTATTTTTAGATCTGCTTGCCCCGAGCCTGACCCTTCTGAGCAGTTTACTTACTATAGAGCCAACTGGCAAAACTTTTAGAAATGAGTTAAGGATTCTTAAAAAGAACCTACTGCCTCCCCCCCCCCCCGCCCTTGGCAGCCTGACCAGAAATAAATAAAAAGAAATCCAACATCAGAGATCAACCCATCGCCCTCAGAAATGGACTATGACTTCATTCACTCCTTCCATCGCCCTTCCCGAAACGATCTATGGCAGCCACTGCAGGGGAAAAAACCTGAATAAATACCTCTGTCCAAGGATAAGAAGAGATTTCCTGCCAAAGATTTCAGATTAAGAATGGCATGAAAACGGAGCCTGTTTGCGGCCATTCAGGATCTTTCAATGTCGTTGCCTCCCAGGGTTGGTTTAGGGAGGAAAAAAAAAAGGAAGCATTTGGAAGATCCCAAGCAATGGGAATACTGGCCGCCCTCAACGTTTTAGAACTGTTTATTCATTTAGTGACTGAAGTTACACCACCACTGAAAAAAAATATTGACGTGTGGCCGGTTTTTATAGTTGCAGCACCCCCAAATTTTGATCTCGCGATCCAAATTCGGACGCTTGGCAACGGGTTCATATCTATGACGGTTGCGGTCACGTGATCCCCTTTAGCACAATCCGGAGGCTGTGAGTTCGACTCTAGGTAGAGGCAGTTATTTCTCTCTCTGGGCACAATGAGAATACGTCTGCTGAATAAAACTCTGCATTGGCGACAGGAAGGGCATCCGGCCAGTAAACACTCAGCTCCATTCAGTTGCCCAGACTCCACCCCTGAAGGGATTATGCGGTCATTAAAAGGAGATGTTACAAAATCCGTAAGGCCCAAGATATATTCATCAATTAGTGCCTCTGGAATCCTGTGGCCATCTGTCTGATGAATGAACTACCTTACAGGCCCAGAGTTCTCTGTATATTAGCAGTTTCCCAGACTCATCCACTTATCTTTTAACTATCACATGGGTAGGAATTTTTGCAGGATTTTATCCAAAGTTTTTTCTGGAGGTTTGTTGTTGGAAAGTCTATTTGATCTAGCTCACTTATATCCACCTCCTCACAATATTCTTGAAGATGAACATTAAAATATTATTTTCTACAGAGTTTGCAGAAGCTGCGTTGACTCTTCGACAAGAGTTGACTTTCGTTATTTGTGCGTTTTGTTTTTAATTATTTACTTACATAGTAGAAAACTTAGCAAGCAATGTGTTGTTTAGAAAGCGCATTGGCATTTACTTACAGGATCACTGGATGGCTGTAATCAATTAGTAAGAATTTCTGGCCTGAGTAGCAATATAGCAATTGGTAAAATGGCTGCAGTTTATAACTAATGTTTCCCAATTTGGGGCAATTTTGAGATGTGTGGACTTCAATTCTCAGAATCCCCAGTCAAAATGGCCACTGCTAAGAATTCCGGGAGTTGAAGTCCATACGTCTCCCAAGTTTTCTAGGTTGGGAGACACTGGTATAGATTGTTTCTTTCCCTAAAAAGGTATTTTTGTTCTGCAGTTTAATTATGTGCTTTTTTTTTTGACATATTTCTTTCTATTTCTAGGGCAACTGCTACACATAGAGGTCAAATTATATTCAAGGATGCCTTGGCCCAGCAGTTGTGTGAACAAGGAAGTAAGTGGCTGCTTATTGATTTTTCTGTAATTTTAACTTGTATTCATTGAAATTTTTAAGTTGATCAAGAAGCAGCAGCCTCCCAGTTGTTGTTTTTTTACTGGGATGAGTGTAGAAATATCCAGAACAAAAACTTTCATCTATTCTGCATTACGCATTGTGTATCATTAGAAACAAATTTTGTCCGTATTTCAAAGAAATTCCAAAGTTCTGATTAAAAGGAAACCAAGATTAGTTCACATCAGAGTTCGAAAAAGCTACTTCTGTCTCATCCAAAGTTCTGTTATAAATTCCTTTATAGGTGTGTGTGGGGGGGGGGAAGGGATAGTTTAGAATTATTTAGTCAAATATTACAAAGGCTTATGTACAGAGAAATGAATAGAAGCGTAGCCAAGAATAATTGCATCTGTTCATCCTTAATAAGCGTTGATTTTGTTCTGTTTAGATTCTGATTTAAGCACTGAGCAAACCAAGTATGAGTTCCTTGGGGGAATTTTAGCCTTTATTAAACTAGAAAAAAAGAACAAAAAAACAAAAGGAAAGGGCTACGAAGAATGGTGACTATTGACCCCATCTTGTAAAGTGATGCATAGGGTAGCTTTACAGAGACCCAGACAAAGATGAGGAATCTTTCCCATTCTTATTTATGAAAGGAGAAGCTTTATGGGAACTATTCCATGTGCTTGGAAAATGGTTCTTTTCATAAGTGAGAATGACAGCATCCCTGCAGGCAACTGTCACAATCTCCATTGTGGATCCCTTGTTACGGAAGTCATAATAATGACATATTTTTCAGTATTAACATGAACATTCCCATGAAAGAAACTTTTAACCATTGGAGATCTTCCAAGTTGTCCATAGTCTGTCAATCTCAAAAACTGAAGACTCAGGTTTGACCGTAAGAAAGGAAATTAAGCCCACACAAATGACACCGATATGTTACAGCCCCTCCATATTATATAGCTAACATAACATAACATAACATAACATACCGTAATACAGTACAATACAATACAATATGATACGATACAATACAACACAACACAACACAATACAATACAATACAATACAATACAATACAATACAATATAATATAATATAATATAATATAATATAATATAATATAATACACACACACAAACAGGAAGTGCCTCACAGGAGCAGATAGAGGTAAATCCTAGAGACACAGAAAATGCATCACAGAATAATGGAGATGAATGCTAGAGAGAGATAAAGCTGAATACAAGGCGGACATAACATCTGTAACACCTTCCCCTTTTCATATTAACACAAACAGCATTGTAAAAGTTCAGATGAGAATCAGTACCAACACTTTCTACAAAGTCTATCAGGTAGTTGCGAACATCTGCCACTACAGGCGACAACTGGCCCTCTTGTGCAGACTGGCTCTCTTTGCACTAAGAGCTTATTCCACCTCACTGAGGCTGCTGGGCTCTTCTCGCCACTTACTGGGCCATCCAGCATTTGACTGCTGTCGGGTATACCGGCTCGCTTAGAACTCTCATCAACATTGGTCTGAGGCATCATCACTGTGCATTTCTTATTGTCAGTGGTTAAGTGTGGTGGGGTAATATCAGGAGCATCTGGTCTGTCCACTAGATATGGAAAATCTGGCTGCTCAGCCATGTGCAAATCCACACGATTGCAATGATAAAGAATTCCTTCAACATCCACTAAATAGGAGCGTGGTGTAAACAGCTACCCATTTTCCAGTGGCCTGTTCGATCTCCAGGCAGCGGTCTCATCCAAATTCATTCCCCAATCTTCAACTCTGGCAAATCTCTAGCTGATTTGTCATATCTTGCCTTGACCGCTTGTCTCTTCAGCCGTAACTTTTCTGGGACCCCTTGTATCACAGAGGGCTCAAGCAGCTTATTTGCCACTGGTAAGGATGTCTTTAGTCTCCTTGACATCAGTCTCTGTGCCGGACTACTGTCCATGCCCTCAGTTGGGGTAGTTCTCCAATGTAGAATGGCTTTCCATGGGTCTTTAACTTCACTATGAGCTTTCCTGCCTAGATTCTTAGCAATCTTCACAGCTGATTCAGCTTTGCCTTTAGCTTGTGGATGACATGGTGCAGAAGTCACCTGCTCGAACTCCCACCCAGAGGCAAATTTCCTAAATTGTAGCTTGTAAACTGAGGACCATTATCCGAGATCACTTTACCTGGTTGGCCATGACGTGCAAACTGCACCTTGCATCTCTTAGTGGTAGTCTCAGCTGAACAGTCAGGAAGGAGTTCGATTTCCCAAAAGTCAGAATAATGATCAACTAATAACAAGTACTCTTTTCCTGCATAGTTGAACAAGTCCGTACTGACAATCTGCCAAGGAAGTGATGTGACATCATAATTTCCCTTTGTTGCAAATATGCATATTCATTGCAGGTGGAACAATTGCTAACAAACTCCTTGATTTCGACTTGCACATTAGGCCAGTAAAGAGTGTCCCAGGCTTGTCTATAGCATGCCTCTCCACCAATGTGGCTTGAATGTATGAGCAATAGCATCTCTGTCTCAGTGACCTTGGCACTATGACTCTTGGACCCTTGTACAAGATACCATTTTGTATGGTGATCTCATCCAAAGGACCAATATTCCCTCACTATTGCAGGAACTGCCTCCTTCTCATTTGGCCACCTACTCAGAACGATAACCTTCAGTGCCTGTAAAGCTACCTCAGTGCCTGTGTGCTGCCTAAGCTGACGTAGCTGCTGATTTGTGACATTAAGATAGTCTGCTTGATTAACTTTGGCAAAGAAGGTTTGTTCCTGTTGCAACCAACAAACTGTCTGATGCACGTGTTCTCCTCCAGGTGTCACCTGATCTGACATAGCCCTACTCAGGGTATCACTGATATACATTTCACGTCCTGGATTGTAGACAACATTGAGGTTTGTAATGCTGTAAGCTAAGCATCATGCTCTGCAAATGCTTGGGAGCACACAAGAGGGGCTTCTTGAATATGGCTATTAGCAGCTCGTGATCAGTTTGGCTGTGATTGTATCCCGGCCATAAAGATAATGATGGAAATGCTGGCAGGCAAATACAATACTTAAGCACTCCTTTTCCATTTGAGCATAATTCAACTCATTAGACGGGAGAGCTCTGGACGCATATGCGACCGGGTGACCTTCTTGCAATAGGCAACATCCCAGGCCATTTTTACTCAAGTCACTTTGAATAGTAACAGTCTTTGTGACATCATAGTATTTTAACACTGGAGCAATGGTGACCAAGCGTTTTATCTCCTGTACTGCCTGGTCATGCTTGGGAAGCCAGTGTCAAACTGCATCTTTGTCCAGAAGGCGCTTTCAATGACTGAAACACCTCAGACAGGTGTGGCAGAAATTTTGCTAAGTACAGTATGTTACAAAACCGATAAATCTCTGCACCGATTTGGCATTAGTAGGCAGTGGCATGTCCACAATGGCTCTAATCTTATCTGGGTCAGCTTTTAAGCCTCATGAGGACAGGATATGTCCATGGAAGCGGACTTCTTGTACCTTAAACTGCAATTTCTTTACACTGAGCCTCAGCCTCACCTGCCTACACCAATCTAATAGTGCTATTAGCTTCTCATCACGGTCATGCTCAGCTTCTTCTTCTGTTTCACCACAGCCAACTATGAGAATATCATCAGCTATTGGCTCAATTCCACCAAGCCCACTTAATAGTTCATGTTGCTTTCGTCGATACACCTCCGGTGCTACGGAGACTCCAAAAGGTAGTTTGAGTCATCTCTTTCTGCCCCATGAGGTCCAGAACGTGGTCATGTAGCTGCTCTTTTCATCCAGTTTACACTGTAAAAAGGCATATCTGGCGTCAACAAGCATGAAAGCCCGTGTTTTAGGTAGCTTGTGCAAAATGTCATCAAGTGCTGGCATTAAGTAGTGAGACCGTTTCAGGACCATATTCAGAAACTTAGGATCAATGCAGATTCTGATCTTCTCTGGCCTCCTAATAACAACTATGTTGCCTATCCAATCGGTAGTCTCAGATACTGAAGTAGTATGTCCTTCCGCTTCATACGTATCCAGTTGTGCATTGACCTGCGGCTTAATAGCTATAGGCACATTATGTGGGGTGCTTTGTACAGGAGAAATGGTAGTCAAGTTCAAAGTGAACTTCTCCTGGAACATATACTATGTGGCCCTCAAACACTTCCTTGTAGACTTGGAGGATCTGTTGTTTTAGCAGTGGCCTCGCCAGGGGTTTGGAGGGGTGAATCGCAACATTGTGTAACTCACCAGGAATGGTGAACTGCATCAACCCCAAGTGCTCACATGTTGATCCCAACAATAGCAGTTTCTGATCGGCTTCCACAATCTCAAATTCAAGTTTGTAAATACCCCCACGTATGCTGAATCCTGTTTGAAATAGGCCCAATGAATCCATTAGTTCCCCTGAATATAACTTCAGTTTAGTACTACTAGGCCGAAGAGGTATCTCGGGTGCCAGTTTCATTTTATCCTTTAGACTCATAACATCGCATGTTGCACCCGAGTCCAGCTGGCAGGGTTGAATTATATTGTTAAATTTGAGATTTACGAACCTTTTTTTGCCCTTAGAGTGTATTGTACCAATGCATTCTTTCATATAAACCACATCAGTGGTTAGCAAGGATGCATCCTCCGGGTCCAACATTTGCTCAATTGTGTGCAGCTTTCTCACTTCCGTTTTGCGTGACAGACACACTCCTGCAGTGATTTGGCCTCCCACATACTCTGCAGGTTTTTCCATATGCCGGACACTGCTCTCTCTCGCTCTCTCTCTCATACATGCACACTGCTACAGTACTTTCATGATGCTGGGTTATTTCCGAATGAGTTGTAAAGCTGTGGCTGAGTTTTATGCTGGAACTTGTGGTGGTGGTTCGTCATGCTTAGTTGTTGTTTAGAAGCTGCATTAACACAGTCAATCTGTTTATCCTGCTCTAGAGCTCTCAACAGTTTGTAAGTTCTGTGGTACGACACATCTCAATCGCTGCTTGTAAGGTTAAATTATGTTCCCTCAAAAGGCGGCGGCATGTGCTTTCACTGGTGATACCCAAAACTATTTTATCACGAATAAGTTTGTCTCTCAAGGAGCCATAGTCACAGCTTGCAGCCTTTTCTCTTAGCCGTGTGACGAAACTGTCTATTGCTTGCCCTTCTTGTTTACAGCTACCAATTATATATCTTTTGTAGATGACATTTTTAAGAGGTCTGAAAAAGACTTCTAAGGCATCTAGGATAGCTTTAGCATCACTCTTTTGCTCCTCAGT
>JANHFL010177845.1:0-10130 GCA_032468155.1 Oxyrhabdium leporinum
CTTTGGGACAACCATGACCTGGATGACTGGGAATCTCTACAAATTCTCAGTGGCATATAAATAAATAAGCTGAATTAAATATATCTAAAATTTTATGAAATTGAAATTATTACACTGAAAAGTACTGTAAAATATGAGCCATGTTAGCCTACGGTGGGGGAAAAAAAACAGCAGTCTTGTATCACCTTTTCCAATGAACATATGCTATTAAAATGCATAAGCTTTAAGGAATTGCAGCTCTTGTCATCAGATACATAGGCTTTCTATTGTATGAATGCTACCATGTACCAGCAATGCTTTTTGGATTCTACTTGGGAAAATTTGAAACAAATTTGAGTAAATTAATAGATATAACTTTGACATCAAGGCTAAAACAAAGACAAAATAATATCAGGGAATTTCAACTTCCATAAATCAAAAGACTTCAGACAATCTCAGCAAACACAATGAATTTTTAACCATTTACAATTGTTAATTGATAAGGTTCTTGTAAAATGTCTCACATGCAATTTATATCTGTATAACTAGTCTGCTTTCTCCTCTTTTTTGTCTTCTCCACTTCATCTTAATTTAAATCCTACACAGCCACTGTATGCACTTGATAAAGTGAGAGCTGCGGCTCACAAAAGATTATGCCTTTTAATAAAATGTATTAATCTACAACAGTGCTACCATACATTTTATTATTTATTATACTGAGACTAATAAATGTTAAAGAGATACCAAAGTTAATCCCAGTTACACAACTAGACAAGTTAATGAAAATGTTTTTTATGATAGCCAAAATCTGTCAAACGTTTTTGGCTAAATTAAAGGTTGCTATATGATGAAAGCAGTTTAAATCATTCAGATTTTCCTGTTTGTTATTAGCTTTTCATGTTACAATTACAATGTATTCTTGTGAAAATAGAATTTTTCTGAATGTTGACTTATCTGGACCTTTTTAGAGTGTAATTACAGTATGTAACATAGTGAAATCTAAACAATTCTAGATTCGAAGTATAGGAAAGAGAGTTCTTTGTAAAGTCACTAGAAATATTAGTTTATTTATTTGGTTTTGATCAAGAAACGTATGAGCATTTGACTGTGGAATAATCAATATTTGAAGATTGTGGAGATTTTTGGTGAAATGTCTGCCTTAGCAAAGGATCAATATCTTACATCAGTTGATTTAAACTGGATAGTTTAAGACTTTGGGAGATTATAATTCTGAACATAAATTAAATATAACATCTATTTGGCAATATGTACAACTGAAATATGTACTGACAGAACAGTATGACCCAGGTTTTGGTTTGTTTGTTTGGTTTTTGTTTAACATGGTTGCCCATCTCACCAAGTGAGACTGAATGGTGAAAGAAATTTTTAAAATAAAAACAATTAAAATAATACAAAAAGCAAAATACATAACGGCCAAGAAAGCAGTCACTATAATGACTAACTTAACACAAAATGGGTCCCTGCACAAACTCAGGACCTTGGTCCAGGCACAGAACCATGTTTTTAGGACTGATTGGATGAAACAATGACCCTTTGAAAAGGGATGCACCACTGCCTACTTAAGAGCCACCAGATGAACACCTTTCTTCAAGAATGTTAAATTAAGATTAAGGTTAACCCTCCTAACCACCTTATCACATTCTTGTCCATCCAGGGAGAGCATAAATCTAATATAGAGGTAGCCAATCTTACAATAACAAGAACCATGTTCACTTCTTCAGGCTCACTAGGATAAAAGTTTACCCATGTAATCTTGCAAGACTTAGTTCCCATAGCCTCCACTGATCCTGTAGACATGTCTGTAGCCCATGTTTGGTCATGCTTGCTCATTGTCCATCAGCAGTACACTAGGTGTCTCTTCACCTGCTTCATTTTCCTTAACTTGTCTGTAAAGCATGAAGAGCTCCATGATTCATGGGCATGGAGAGGCTGCTCAGATGCAAGCCAGTCCAAAGTCTCAACTGCTTTCTCATTCCAGGTGGCACTAGGGCTTTGGTCAGACCATGTAGTAGACCTGGAACAACCCAAAGCTCTCTCTGGAAACTAACTGGGTCATCAATCACCTGTACTAGATAGATATCTCCCTAGGAAAGGCAAGTTAAAATCCCCTAACACCATAAGCCTGGGAATTTCACCACCAACCTGAAGTCAAAGAACTCAAACAACCCAGGTGCTTTAGGTCTGCCAACTAGAGCACATAAATTAGACTGGGACTGGAATATGCCATAGGAATAATATAACTGTGGCATAGTCCCTTGGAGCCTGCCCCATCTCTCATCATATCTCCCTCTACCCATCACTACTAAAATATTATAGCCTTCCTCTGATGACAGAGTTGCATAGTTAGGCCACGTATCCCAATTTAGCCACACAACCAAAAATCAACCAACCAAGGACCCCTAAGACCAGAGGCACTTTTGCAGAACACTCAGCACCTCCAGATAATTCTTCTCAGTTGTATAAGGTAAAGGTAAAGGTTCATCTGCACATGTGGTGCTAGTCATTTCCGGCTCTAGGGGGGTGTGCTCATCTCCATTTCTAAGCCGAAGAGTCAGCACTGTCTGAAGATGTCTGAGTGATCATGTGGCCAGCATGACCAAACACCAAAGGCACATAAAGCACTGTTACCTTCCCACCAAAGTGGCTATTATTTTTCTACTTGCATTTTTTATGTGCTTTTGAACTGCTAGGTTGGCAAAAGCTGGGACAAGTAACGGGAACTCACTCCATTACACGATGCTAGAGATTCGAACTGTTGAACTGTCGACCTTCTGATCGACAAGCTCAGCATCTTAACCACTGAGCTACCATGTCCCTTTTCTCACCTGTATACCATCACCTGATGCTGGGTGCCATGCAAATTGTGTCTTAAGCTACCAGAAGGGTCACAAACTGTACAGGACAGATAGAAGATCTGTCCAATGCAGTTTGGTACAGAATTAACCCCCAAAGATTCTACCACTTTCTAGTCTAAAACATAATATCTACAACCATCTAAGCAATATATTAAAATCATACAAGCAGTAGCCCCTATACCATACAAACTTCCCAACATGGCATCATGATGAAAAAGAAAAAGGGGTAGGATATCACCCCTAAGAATTACAGTATTTGAAATAAATGATCAACAATTCATTATTTGGAATTTAAAAAAAATAAGACTATAGTTAGCATTAGTTATTCTGTATACCTGAACTGTGAAATGAAAAATTGGAATATCCAGTCTTGGAAAATCAATGGGCATGAAGAAATATACAATGTTATTTGGATTTAAGAATGAAGTTAATTTATGAGAAAATATTTTTCATGTACTAGATTGTTCAAGGAATCAAAATTGATACTGCCATTCAACTAATAGGGAGGGGGGATCTGCAGTGGGCTGCTATAATTTACAACCATCATGTAAAAGATTCTATTTTATAACCTTTATTCTGGCACCTAAGTGTCTTGAGGATTTCTCACCTTTTGGGGAATGTAGAAGGGAGAGAGAGGCCATGTGGATTCTTTCACTTTGCAATCAAACAGAAGACAGCCCTGAGAAAGCGGGCTTATCTATTTCTCAGGATGTCCGTTACAATAACATCTTCACATCTGTGGATTGGCTGAATGCACATTGGACTATTGGGAAGGGAAGTATTTCTAGTGTCTTAATTCTAACTGTATTGCCTAGGGGTATTCAGAATCTGATTTGCCTTTGTTCTGCTACCATTTCTGCTTAATAAAAGATTCCTTTTGAAATACTAAATTTTGAGGGTTCTACTTTCTTGAGTAAGGAGGAGAGATAGGACCTGGCATAAAGCAGATTTTGCAAAAAAAAGGTCAACCCGGAGAAACAACTTTCGCCCTACCATGGCGACCTTGCAACTATGTCCAAACAAAGTAGCGAGCAAGGGAATGCTGGGCAGAAACTTTGACTGCCACTCAGCTGGAGTTATGTTTTGTGCTTTACCCCATCGGAGAGGTGGAGACTCCTGAGGCGACCCAAAGAAGACCTGCTGGTCTTGGAATAGGAAAGAAGGACAGCTGGGACAGAAGAACCAGGGGTGTACCCCTAACTTGATGCATCCAGACGCCCGGGTGGAAGCTGGAGTTAGAAACCCTCTCCGGCCAAGAGGAAACCTTCGAGGATCCCCTGAGAGAGGATCGGCTGAAAAGACACATCACACAATTGGTGATGGAAACCCTCAAGAACCTCAGCATTATGGGGGAGCTGGAATGACCACTGAGAGGTGCAGAGGCAGCAATGCCAGCCAATGATGCCATATATCAGGACAACCCCGGGGCCCCCAGATGGAGAGGAAGACACCACCCTTGGGGGTGAAATTCGATGAAGACCCACAGCAATTGGGGTTCATGGCATACATGCTCACATCCATGCAAGAGTATGGGCTTGATTTTCAAACCCAGGGGGCACAAGTTCTAGTGGTGACATTAGCTCTGGAAGGTGCCGCAGCCAGATGGATGGTAACCCTGCACAATGCAGAAGCTGCAGAGTTATGCAACATTGACCGCTTCATGATGACCCTATGCCGCCGGTTTGAAGACCTCTGGCTGACCGTAAAGCCCATGACTGAATTAAAGTCATAAGGCAGGGGAGACGATCCGTTGCCAAGTACACCAAGGAATTTAGAGACCTCACATGCTGTGTGGATTGGCTGGAAGACATCCTGCTGAGCTGTTTCAAGGATGGGCTAAGTAATGACCTCTATAATGCCTACGTGGCACGAGGGGCCCCTAACCATTTGCATGAGTGGTACCTCACCACGGAAGAAGCGGAGATCGACATGTCTAGAAACCAGTACTGGAGTGGCCGAGTGTGGAAAAGATCTCCCCCACAGGAGAAGCATGAGCCATTTAGACCGAAAACTGCTTTCACCCCAAAGCCACCAATTTGTTTCAAGTACAGAAAGGAGGGGCGGAGTATCGCTCCAAAATGCCAGCCAGGAAACCAGAACGGCTGTCAGGGGGGAAACCCACCAAACCAAGCCCGAAGGGAAAAGAAACCACCCTGAGAAGCTGGGAGACTATCGAGTTTCAAGATCCCTCTCTCTCGGGAGGTAAAACTCTGACAATCCCACAAGAGGAGCCGATCCCTTTTGGAAGCGACCCAGAAGATGAACCACTGGTAAGCAACCCAATTGAGTCGCTTCCCCTTCCCCTAAGAATGTTCATATCCAGTAGAGACAGAGAAATAAAAATCTCTGCATTTCTGGACTCGGAATGCACCTGATGCCTAATTAGCCCAACCCTCGTAGGGAAACTGGAGATCAATCTGAGAAGGCTAAGGACTCCAACTTCTTTTTGCAAACTAGATGGATCAGTAGCAGGGGGGGAGCCAGCCCTTTTTGCCACTGAGCCATTACAAATGACTATGGAAAGCCATCAATAGACACTCACATTCATAGTAGCACCAGGAATGGAGTGGCCATTAGTTTTGGGCTTGGCTTGGCTGAAAAAATGGAATCCGAAAATAAACTGGAAGGAAAACTCCATTCAATTCCAGTTACATGTAACTTTTATTGACTACTAAAGGGGAGTTTTGAAGGGGAGTGAAAGCTCAAGAAACAGCTAAACCTGGCTGGGACACACCAGACACACTATCCCTAAAGAATACAGAGACTTAGCTGAGGTTTTTTAGCAAAAAGTCTCCCCTCCCACCGCGTCACAGATTGCGCTATTGAACCCTTACTGGGAGCAAAACTTCCTAATCCAAAAATGTATAGCATGTCCCCTAAGGAGTTGACTGAACTGAGGGGATTCATTGACAAAAATCTAAAAAGGGGTTTCATTGAACTGGCTCGACCAAAGATAGCAGCCCCAGTGCTGTTCAAAGAAAAGAAAGATCATTCTCTTTGTCTTTGCATGGACTATAGAAACCTGAACACCATGATCATAGAGAATATGTACCCACTCCCACTCATGAAAGATATGCTAGCATATCTCTCCAAAGGAACATTTTTCTCTAAGCTAGACCTGAGAGAAGCATATTATAGAATTAGAATAAGAGAAGGAGATGAGTGGAAAAAAAGTGTTTAACACGCTCCTTGTCTGTTACCAATTTAAAGTACTTCCTTTTGGCTTTCAAAGAGCCCCTGCTGTATTCATGCAATTGATCAATGAAGTGCTCCATGAACATTTGTATAGGGGGGTCAATGACATTTTAATTTACACTGAAATGAAAATGAAACATACAAAACTATTCTGAGCAGTTTTAAACAAACTTCACTCAGCATAGAGATGGATCCTCAGAAGGTACAAGCTATAATTGACTGGGCACCACCCCGAACATGCAAGCAGCTACAAAGCTTCCTGGGATTCGCCAATTACTGCCAATTCATTCCCGCCTTTGCACAAATCGCCCTCCCCATAGCCAACCTATTAAAAACAAAAGGGGAGGAAATCCAAAACAGAAACAGACTTTGAATTGGAAAATGGAATGCCAAGCTGCATTAGAAAAACTCAAACAGTTGTTTTTGCAGAACCAATCCTACGGCACCCTGACCCTGAGAAACCATTTGTCTTATAAGCAGATGCTAGTGATGTAGCAATAGGAGCTGTGTTACTCTAAAATAATAAGCAGAGCCAACTCCAACCGTGTGTTTACACATCCAAAAAACTAAACGAAACCGAACAAAGGTGGGCTATCTGGGAGAAAGAAGCCTACGCTGTCGGATGGGCACTTCTCACCTGGAGGCATTTCCTATAAGGAAGTGAAATCCCCTTTGAAGTGTGGACTGATCACAAAAACCTAGAAGCACTCAAAACCCCAAAGAAAACTCTCCCCAAAACAGGTGAGATGGGCACAATATTTTAAATGTTTCAACTTCACTTTAAATTACATCCCTGGAAGAAAAAATTCCTGGTAGATACACTATCTAGAAAGCCACAATACAATAGTGTCAAGCCAGAAATCATCAAACCCATACTGCAAACCAATCAAAGTGCAGCCAAAGTAATCACCAGAGCACAAGTGAAACAAGAGACTTTCACAGACAATGTAACTAACCATGCTTTTAAGCAAGGTTTGGCTACTGATGAATAGTTTTTGAAAGGAAATTGTGAACACAAGGACAATTTGGCTTGTGTGTGTGTGGGGAGGAATTATACATCCCAACCACTCAAAGATTAAGTCTCATGCAGAGATGCCACAACTCAAAAACTGGCTGGCCACTTTGGATTTGTAAAGACATTACACCTTGTTAAGAGGCAATTTTGGTGGCCATCCTTAAAAAAAAAAAGAAAAAGGACATTGAAAGCTATGTGGCCAGATGCCCCATCTGTGCTGCAGCAAAAAGATGGCAGGGAAAGTCTCCGGGACTTTTGCAAACAGTAGCCAAACCTTCAGCACAATTGTTTTGAAAAAGGTATTTTTGTGGTAGTATTGTAAGAAATTTAAGGGCTCTTTCTTCTTGTCTTCCCATAGTTTCATTTTGGTTTTATAACCTATTTCATGAAGAAATATAATAAAGTTGTAAATATTATGCTAAATAATATTTCTATGATATGGAATTTATCCTTTTATGAAAAGTTTCATCTCTATCAAGCTTGGACTCAGCAATGTAGATAATTTTTCATAAATAGGAAAAACTGATCATCCTGATATTAACATATGGATATAGAATATGAGTCTATTATTTATTTTTAACCAGTCTTTATTTGCTAAAATAAGAAGTTAAAGTAATATGTTTCTAAGTTATCTATGTTTATTGTTTAACAATAAATAAGAATTAAATTCATCTCATGCTATCATCATCTGATAGTAAATAGATATTACTATTTTTTTACTATTTATTTTAATTACTAAATAATTGGTTAAATTAAATGATCTATATCAACATTTTAGCCATTGTCTATCCACTGCAGGATGAAGGCCTCTCCCGTACGTTTTCAACCAATATGATCCTCAGCTTTGCTTTGCTAACTGACCCTGCAATATTTGCTGATGTTGTCCATCTATCTTGTTTTAGGTCTCTTTTGTGGACACTTTTTATCAAGTGGGATCCAATCTACGACTGCCTGGGTCCACCTGGCAACAGTTCTTTTTGTTCTCTAATACCTGTGCATCTCTTTCCATCTTGCCTTGTAATATTGAACATGTATCTTTCCATGGTTCTTTGTGCCTCTCGTAGCTTTTGTATCTATTGTGAGGCTAGTGTTCGTGTTTCACTGGCGTATGTTAAAGCAGGTAATTCATACTGATGGAAAACTTTTCTCTTAAGGCATAGGGGAAGATTGTTCTTGAAAATTATGCTTAGCTTGCTGAATGCCTGCCAACCACATTTAACACACCATTCAATTTCCTTTATTGTGTCACCTTCCATTGAGATCTGTTGGCCAAGGTATATGTAGTGCTCTATCATGTATAGGTCTCCTCCAGGTGTAAAAAATGTTCTTTCTTTGGTGAATTTATTAAACATAACTTGGCTCTTTTTCAGATTTATTTTTAAGACAAATGGTTGTCCTGCTTTGTGCAGCTCTTGTATGTATCTTTCTAGCTCTTCTAGGTCTTGTGAGAAGAGAACAACATCATCTGCAAATCTTAATTGATTTAAATAGGCACCACTCATTTTTATTCCATCTTTTGCCAAATCTAGTTTCAAGGAAGCTGGAAAAAGGATAGGTGATATCCTTTTATGATATTGTTCTATGTTGATATCCACTGATCCAAGATCATTAAGGCAAATTGTCGCCATTGCTTTTTCATATATTAATTATAGTAAGTTTATATGAGCACTGTCTACACCTTGGTTGAGCAATGCCTTAATTATTGCTTGCTGGTACACTGAGTCAAATGCCTTTTAATAGTCGATGAAAGCCATGCACAGAGGCATGGTCTATGTGTTGTTCCTTTCAATGACTTGCTGAACAATCTGGATGTGATCCATTGTGCTGTAGCCATTTCTGAACCTTGTCTGCTCTTTGGCAGTGCATCATTTAATGTCCTCAATATTCTTTTTGCTATTATCTTGGTGAAAACCTTGTAGATGACTGAAAGAAGGCTTATTGGGTGATAGTTCTTTAAATCATCTTGGGCCCCTTTCTTGTATATTAAAATCACTTCAGTATTTTTCAAATATATTTTTTTCTTCTCTGAGATATCTCGAGTATAGCTTTGCTAGTATCTTGTGTAAACTCTGACTGCCAGATTTCGGCATTTCAACCGTAATGCAGTCATTTCCTGAAGCTTTGCCATTTTTTATTGATTTTATGGCACTTGATACTTCCTCCACTAGGATATCTGGCATTTCCCCTTTTGTGGGTGTTGTTACTTTTGAATGATCTTGATCTTTGTATAACTCTGAATAGAATTTCCCATTTATGTGGGACTATGGTAAAAAAATCCCACCGAAGTTCAGAACTTCCAAATTCTAGTGAAAAAAAAAAAGATCTCGTGAGTAACTTACCGTAGTCCCACAGACCTCTTGCAAGTGCAGCAGAGAACGGACCTGGAAAGCAGGTTAGTGAAGGGATGTCGCTGCCCTGGGGGTGGGGTGGGGGCTTGGCATGGGTGCCCTGGCTGAAGTGTCTTTAGGTAAGCTGGTGCGGAGTGCATGGGGCATCTCCGCACTCCCTACCTTGCTTTGCCCCCCACCCACCACCTCACTTTGTTTTTCGTGACGCGAATTGCAGGCGCACTCACCTAGTGGCGGTGGCACCTGCTGGGCGGCAGCAGGAGCCTGCTGCTGACCCCTCTTCTGTGGCCTCTTGCTGCCAATCCCACGCATTGCCCTGGCCTCCAGATGCCTGCTGGAAGGCATCTGCAGCCTTTAACAGAGACTCTATTATCGGCTGCAGCCCTCTGCAGCCGATAATAGAGCTCCGGATTGATCCGGACCTCTGTAATCGGCTACAGATGCCTTCTGACAGGCCTCTGAAGGCAAAACGGAGCCCCGGGGAGTGCCATGCGCATCCATCCGGAGCTCGTCCGTGCATGTCCATATGGAGCTCAGCACGGATGGAGGGAAGGACGGCAGGTAGGAAAGTCCCCCCTCCCCATTTAATCTGAATTTTAATTTTTATGGGAGGGATCTCAGTCAGGAAGACGGATCGGAAGAGGAAGGAGAGCGGGGAGGATCAAAGGGTGGGGGTACCCAGACCGGACGTAGGATTCCAATTATAACTGGGAGGGG
>JANHFL010177983.1:0-10127 GCA_032468155.1 Oxyrhabdium leporinum
TCCTGTTAGGGAGCCCCATGTAGAGGGCGTTACAGTAGTCCAAGCGGGATGTGACCAAGGCGTGAGTGACTGTGCGTTAACATTGAAGCTTTAAATATCTCAACTTTCTATAGATTAAAAATTATTTAAAGTCAGCATTTCCTTGAAGATAAGTTCAACTCCTGAATTGAAAATATCACTGTTTCCTTTTGTGGAGGATAATATACAAATTATTATACATTATTTGAATATGTATCTCCATAGAAAAGATTCCAATGTTGGACAAAGTGGAAAGAAAGAGAAGAAGACCAGCAGCAAGGTTTATGGTCTCAGTTACAGTAACAATAAATACAACAATACTCTGCCCATAGTCTGGAATTTGATCCTGACAGAACTCAAGCTTGACTCAGCCTTCCATCTTTCCAAGGTCCGTAAAATGAGGACCCAGATCGTTGGGGCAATATGCAAATAATGTTTCTACATTGTAAATCAATCAGAGTGTTGCCAAGTGCTACATGGCAGTATATAAGCCTAAATTCTATTGCTATTAATATACTGTATAAGCTATTTTTAAAGTTCCCAATCAGTATGCAACACCTATTTTTGTTTTCTTATTTTAATCCCACCTTCATTATTATTATAAATAAGGCAGAAGGACATACTCCTTCCTCCTCCTCTTTTACCAACAGCAAACCTGTGAGAAGAATTGGACCAAGAGAGTGTGACTGACCAAAAGTCACCCAGCTAGCTTTCATTTCTAAGGAAGACTAGAATTCACTGTCTCCTGTTTTCTAGCTTAGTGCTTTAACCACTAGACCAAACTGGCTTTTCCTAGGAATTCTTCTCCAATCCCATTTTTTGAGTTCAGCTAAGGATAAATACATATTTTGATTTCATTCTAGCATTAACTGGTACTCATTTTCTGCACTCTCTTTTTTTAAAGGATTTCATTTAAAAGAATTTGGAATTTAGTAATTCCTAATTTGGAATTTAGTAATTCCTGTGGCATATTAGGAATGGGAAGTACGACACATCTCACATGACAGCAGTAGCATTAGCGCTTAGACTTACATACCATTTTACCGAGCTTTACAGCCCTCTCTAAGAGGGCTCTACAGAGTCAGCATATTGCCCTCAAGAATTTTGGGTCCTCATTTTACCCACCTCAGAAGCATGGAAGGCTCAGTCAACCTTGAGCCTGATGAAATTTGAACTGCCAAATTGCAGTCAGCCAACAGTCAGCAGAAGTAGCCTGCGGTGCTGCACTCTAAGCACTGTGCCACCATAGCTCATGATAGAAGTGTGGTGTGCTTATCTAATTTTTATTATTTTAATTTAAAAAATTTAGGAGAATAGTGACCCTCCCCAATCTGGGTTCTATTAGTTTACCTGAAAATATGGTCAGCCCTCTGTCATTAGAGTTTACTTGGTAAGCACTTTACCTTCCATGGATGTTGTTTCAGAAGGTTTAGTTTGGCTTCACTATCTCCTGCTCGTTGTCTGAATATGGATGTCTGCATGTCTTGCAAAGCATGTGCCACTGCAAAGACTGCATTGTAGACACTGTAGCTGTGGCTAGTCATGTCCATTTCAAATACAGATGAAGGAAGATTTCCCAGTTTTTCTTCACCAGTGCAGATGACTGCGTCTTTCTCCTCCATTGTGGAATTGGAGAACAAACATTCAAATGCATTTTCCCAGAAGAGCTTGATAATGGCATCTTCTTTTTTTACATTAGGCTTTTTCACCTGAAGAAACTCCCGGAATCCCTGCACCTCCTTTGAGTGAATTGCAAAGGAAAGAGCACCATGGAGGAAGTCTATGTCATCGTTCCTTTGGAAGGGAAGTGATGTGAAATGCATCTGAGCTGTCAGCACCCACACTTTAATATTGGCCAGTAATGGTATATCTTCCACTTGGGATATGGTGGGAAATATTCGCAAAATAATCATATCTTCAGCTTCACCATGGATTAACACTACATTGGCAGAACTTCGTATAACAGCTTTGAATGTTTCAATCCCAGCTTCCACAGAAGCCAAAATATTATTAGAATAAGTAATTGCTGGCAAAGTTTCAATAACAGCAAAACAGATGCCACTCAGGGAAAACATGGGAACTACATTTTGTACAAACTTTTCACCATTCTCACAATTTGTATAGACCATCCCTATCCAAGTCCACTGGAAGTGGAGCATCAATTGGAGAATTCCATTGTATTGGTGGTGCACATCTGGGAACATCTGCTGGTATGGAACAACCTGTGTTTTTTCATTTATTTCTGGAATTGAGCCATAGATGAACTGAAGAAATGGGATGGAGGAAATAAAATGACATTTCAATTTTATGAAGAAAACATTACCAAAAACAAAAGCCCAGGAATTGAAAATGAAGAATTAATTATGATTCTAAAATTCCCTTCTAGCCATAGTTTACATGTGAATTTGGAAAATTTGAAAGAAAGTAGCTGAGATGCTTTGAATTATCTATTTTTCAGTGAGAAGAAATGAGCAGAAGGTAGCTAGAATTTCATTGTCTGTTGAAATAATCGGTCAGTTGTTGCATAAAAAGGGTTTCTTTTGGTGCAATTGATCAAGTGATAATCTTTCCATCAGATCAACCTTGCATTTCATGGAACAGCTATATCTGCATTTTATTGATAAAGCAGACCTTAAAATGCACTCTGTAGTGATTACATGTGATATATGCTGAAAAATAAAATTACTTTCAGAAATGACAAACTGGCTTACGTGGCTTTGTTCATAGCTTATTCTAGTCTAGTATATTCACCACTAACACATTTATGGTTTAAAAGACAATCCTGTCCAGTGGATATAATGAATACCCTCTGAATTTTATCTGGATTCTTTCTGTACAATTCAATTTACAAAGCATATTCTTCTTCTCTTTCTCCTTTCATTTCTTTCTTTTCCCTTTTCTTCCATTTTCAAGAGCAAGTGTTGTCTTTTAAATTAAAATAGTAACAATAACAACAATCATAACCACTGACATTTAAGCAGAGGTGAAAATAAAGGAATATCAATCAAAACAGATCATTAGAAGCCTAAGCAGCTCAAACCCTAAAAAAATGGTTTCATATCAAACAAACCTACTAAATAATACCATTAATTAATTAAATAAGTCAAGCAAAATAAATAGCTTAAGACTTTGCAGGATCCAATGGGTCCGCTTACTCCCTAACCCTCTTACCCTACTTTCATCTCATTATCAAGCACCCACTACTGGAAGGAAGACCTAAGAAACTTCAAAAGCACCTATTTGGCATGTAGCCATTGTACCTGTGGCATCTTGTAGAGGGACAGGATGGTGCTCATGTGGGCTCCAACAGTAGATGCTGGTCCTCCAATGACAGCTATTAGTTGCTTTTTCATATCACACCTGTAGTTAGGGATGAATCTCTCCTTGGTAGAGAACAGTTCTAATGAGGCACGATAAGTCCATGTTGCAGTGAAATAACTGTTATAAATATGGAAGCCAAGAGTGTGATTGGGCAAAATGTGGGGATTTTCATTGATCTCCTTGACTGCAAATTGCAAAGCTAGGAATTGCTGATAGATTGGTGTCATCACTCTGAAAGGAAAATTATATATTCTTTCACATTGTTCACATTTAATAGAGTTTATCACAACGTATTTTGAAGTACATAAAATATGTACTTCAGTTAGATATTTCTCACCAGTTTTTACAAGCCTACTACCCTAAACATATTATAAATGTATTGGTTAAATGAACGATTTCTGTCCCTCTCTGATATATTGTATTGTAATATAAATTTCAAAACAAAATGACTTTGGAGTCTGAAATATTTGAAATCAATTATGCTGACTGATATCTGCATACCTGCACAGTATTTTTTGCAATTTCTTAAAATATTTTTCTTCATTTTCCTGCTCGCTACCATAAAAATACAGTTTACTCTTTTTTAAAAAAAAAAATCATCCCTTTAGTTTTTAATTTTATCCTTACCATTATTACAGTAAAAACATAGAAACATGTAAGTAACATATTTGATAAAGGTGCCAGTCTTTTTAAAAACCCTATGAAAATTAGCCCAAAAGCATTGAACATTAGTTTGCATTGCATAAAATATAATTTATTATCTATATTATTCTCCCCCTTTGAAAGTCTTTCTTGGATGCACAAAATGTTAATGTGATAGAAATCGCAGCTCAATGAATACACATTACACATAATCTCTTTATCTCATTATATAGAATATTATTTATTGCTTATGATGAAACTATCTGAGATAAGATTACAAGTGAACAAATGTCTCTGTTTCAAATAAAATTACAGGATTTCATCAAAAAGATTACTAGACGGTGCTTCACTGAAGTCCATCACTGTATAGAATATGTAGATCTTAGACAAAATGCCAACAACGATGAAGTCTCCAGGTTCATAGTGCTGGTGAAGAAAAGGTAGAGGCTCACTCATGCTGCATTTAGCATTAGGAATCATGCACACCACTTGAGGTAAAAGCACTATAATTAATGCTTCAAATACCATAATCCCAAATGAAGCAGTTCTTTCTTTAAGCCAATTCATCCTACTCAGAACTGTATTTCATTAATTCAGATAGACTAATATAGGTCCCTATGTAAACACAAATGTCAAAATTCAGAATTCTAACTCCAGTTTAGAATATCACCTTGTGTTTCCTCATATCTTTTTATTTTATTGTATTGCTTTTCTGGATTTGTGGTTCTTGCAACTCGATTGAGGTCTGTGGGGAATTGGGAAGTTGTGGTGTTTAAATGGATAATTGTAGGGAAGGAATCTGTAACTGAGAATCTATAGATAAAACAAAATGAGTAGAAAAGTCCAGTGGACATCATTGTTGTTTTTTAAAGAGAACAAAGTGATAGTTGTATCTATCTGATTAGGTACAAGAATTCTCTTGGAATTAAGAGATAGCACTGAAACAAGACTACCATCTTTTTCAGAGGATTTGATGCACTTTTTCAACCCCCAAAACTGGGTGGAAGTGTCTCCACCTAATGCACTGAACGTTGCTGATGCCCTGCCCACCTACCACAGAAGTGAAAGCTATTTTTTTTGCCACCAGTTCTATGGGCGTGGCTTGGTAACATAACCAATGCTGTAGAGACGGTGATGCTGAATTTTAGTCTGGAAAAAAGGCAAAGAAGTGACGAATGGAGGCTTCTGGTGCCACTTTTCACTGGAGTGAAGGGTCTCCGGCCATCATCTATTTGCCTCCCAGAATGGAGCCGGGAATGGCGGCCGGAGGCTTCTAGTGCCAGCAAAGAAGTGACGACTGGAGGCTTCTGGCATCACTTTTTGCCAGAGCGAAGGGCCTCCAGCCATCACCTCTTTGCCGGCCAGAATCGAGCTGGGAGCGGCCACAGCCTTTCCCATTACAATTCTTCCCCCTCCCCCCCATCAGCGGCAGCCAGAGGCAGGCAAGCTCCAGGGACAGGCAGGGTAGTGACTTGGCCACTGCTTAGGCACCATGCAGCTCAGCATTGGGCTCAGCGGGGTGGACCACTGTGCTATAAAGGAGAGGCCAGCGCGAGGGAACTACAAGGAGCAGGGGAAAAGGAAAAAACCCTTCCCTCGTGCCGGCCGCTCCGTTGCCTGTTTCGTCATTGCAGCCCCACACCACAGAGCTTTCAACCCCAGATGCCCTCGCTTTCCCCCAATTCTCCAAGCATTTCTTTGCCTACGTTATTTCCAGCTTCATCGCATTTCTCCTTCTTGAAGTTCACTCAATCAATTCCAACTTTGCGAGATCTTTTCCTTTCATGAGAAGTTGGAATTGATTGAACTTTTTTTTTAGAGAAACTTTCCTTTCCCTGCACAGGATGGCGAGAAGGAGAAAGAAATGGAGTGAAGCTGGAAATGGGGTAGGCAAAGAAATGCTTGGGGAATTTGGGGAAAGCGAGGGCATCCGTGTGGTGGTGGTTGGGGAAAAATATTCTGCCCACAAAGAGAATAAGGGAAGAAGCTGCTTCCCTTTCTCGCAAAGAAGGCATATAAACATGGCGGATCCCCGTGCGGAATGGAGTAGGGAAGGAAGGAAGACAGAGTGGAAGGTAGGGAAGGAAAGAAGGAAGGAAGGAAGGAAGGAAGGAGAGATTCCTGCTGCAGATGCTTGTTCAGGGGGACCAATATCCCATGTTTTTAAAATGTTTAAAATGCACATAAACAGAAACAAAGTTTGTGTATGAATACTTCCTTATCTGAAGTCTTCTGAGGACACCCCAGCATAACACCCCCACTATACTGTCTTCTCACTGCAGGATTCAATCTGGGTCAGTCACTGAAACCAGAGGTTTAGTCTTCCAAGCTTTTGGACTCATGCTGGAGCCCATCCTCGGGGAACTTCTCTCTCGCCAGAACGTGTTTAGTCCTTGGAAGACTAAACCTCTGATCCCTTTGACCAACCCAGATTGGATCCGGCGACATTAACCCGGGCAATGAATCAACTCTTATCTTCATAGAAACCACAACAAAAAAAATCATGCTAAATTAAGGTTCTCCAAGTAAGGATGTTTGCAAGGTAGAGATCAAAAGAGCTATTTATTCTTTAACCCGGTTGGTCTTCAGAAATTGTAGAGAATATTCGTGGCTCGGGTTGTAAATTTAGGCAGAGGTTTGTCCTCTGAACTTACTGCTTGGCTCCCAGATGTTTCGTTACCAAACTAGGTAACATCTTCAGCGGGTTATTTGGGGGTGAAAGGTCTTGTTTGTTTAGATAGGTCCTGGGTAGTCAGTTGGTTTTGTGCTTGGTTGAATCACAAGATTCCATGAACGACAGCTGGCTATCCATGGTCCCTGGCTGTCAGTCACACCAACAACAAACAACATTGGTTTGATTGGAATGGAGCCAAAGTCATTGGCCAGGCCAAACTCCGTCAGGCACATGAATTTATCGAAGCCTGGCATTCTACCCATGGATCCATCAACAAACACATTGACCCAAAACCGGCATATGAACCAATAAGGAAGTGGACCATCCAAGCCATCAATCAATGGCAGAACCAACCACCCTCCCCCTCACCAGCCGAATTTCCCACCTCACAGCAACCAGTTAGAAGTCATAAGACCAGGACCAGTCTCGTGAGTCAACCAGCCTTGTGATCCAGTCTTGTGATTCAACCAGTCCTGGGACTCTACCAGTCACAAGACCAACTGACCATCCAGGACCTACATAAATGAACAAGACCCTTCACCCAACCCCCTCCCCCAACCCCAAAGATGTTACCTAGTTTGATAACGAAACACCTGGTTGGTCTTGTCCAGTCATTCATCTCTTTCACTTGCGGTGTGGTGTCCTACTAGGAATCAATCCAGAGAAAGGTTAAATAGGTTCTTATCATATGTAGGCTGGGGTGGGCTGCTACAGGTTCACACAGGTTCAGGCAGAACCATAGCGAAGATTCTGCACAGTTTGGTGAACTGCCAAATCCCACTCCTGGCTGGCCCCATCCTGTCCACCCTGCCCCCTCCCACCGTGCCCCATTTCCAGACTCCAGAGAGCCTCCGAAGCCCGGGGAGGCCATTTTCACCCTCCCGAAGGCTTGAGAAACGCCTCCGGAGCCTGGGGAGGGTGAAAAACAGGCCTCCCAGAAGTTTGGGAAGGCCAGAAACGGACCCATTTCTGGCCTCCAGAGAACCTCTGGAGCCGGGGGGGGAGGCAGTTTTCACCCTCCGGGAGGCTCGAGAAAAGCCTCCGGAGCAAGGGGAGGACAAAAACACCCCCCTGCCGTGGTGCAGGAGGCTGACTAGGCCACATCCAATAGGGCCACGCCCACCCAGCAACTGGGCAGAGAAACCATTGCTAAAAATTTTGAAGCCCACCCCTATATGTAGAGAACCATATATTAAGAGATCTTGGTATTGTAATCTGGGCATATGTCCAAGCAAGGCAGGAGAAAGAAAGAAAATTGGGTAAGGTGAGGTGGGAATGTCAAAATCTTATTATTTTTTTAAATTTCCAAGGTACAATTTCTTGAATCATGAATGCTCAATGTCAGGGAAGAACAAGCTTATTCAACCAGAATTCCGTTGTCAATCAAACAGTTGACCATTTCAGAGAAGATATAGTCTTAATGCTTAAGCTTGAAAACAGGATTGAAAGCTTAGAGGATTTCAAATACAGAAATGGATCTGGAGAATTTCATGGTAAGATTCTCCTAGAGAGGAGGTACTCTATTTGTGTAGAGGGAAAAATCAGAGGACAGACAGGATTAAAGGTATACTTTCACACTTTTTTTTGTACAATAGGGGTGTTACAAAACTTAGGAAGTTGTTTCACAAGCAAGCAGAGGCCCAATGTTAGGAGAGAAGGGCAAGAGAACTCTGGCCAAAATCATACGCACAAAAATAGTGATCAACAACAGAGGGACAGAGCCTCATGAGACAATGGGTTTTTGTTACAGCTACCAAATCTGGGTGTCAACCATCCAGGAATCCCCAAGATAGCAGGAGAGACCATTTATTGGTCACCCAGATTTTCCAGAACTCTTTGCTACTATCTACTGGCCTTCTGAATTGTTGGTGGCCAGATCTGGTGTCCTTTGTTTCAGATTGTTCTTTGGAAGGACAGATCCTGAAGCTGAAGCTCAAATAGTTTGGCCACCAAGTGAGAAGAGAGGATGCATTGGAGAAGTCCCTGATGTTGGCAAAGATGGAGGGCAAAAGAAAAAGGGGATAGCAGAGGTTAGAGAATGTCATTGATGCAACGAATATGAATTTGGGCAAACTCTGTGGGGCAGCGGAGAACAGGGCTGGTGTGCTATGGTTCATGGGGGCGCGAAGAATCAGACACAACTTACCGACTGAACAACAATCACAAAGGATTCTCAGTGAATGCTGTGTGGTGGAATGTAGTCTGGATTCCCAGGAGGGAGGGGGAGCATTCCAGAGGAGTAAGAGGCCACTCGGTTTGTGTGGGAGAAAGTGGGTGAAGACAGGCCCTCCCTAATAGTTCCCAGAGCACATGCTTCATGTTGGTAGCAGTCTCCTTTAGGTTGGCAAGATTCTGTCTCTAGGTGAGGAACAATAAAGAAATCTGCACAGAAGAATCATTACATGTCTTTCTTGGGTTTTGGAGCCTGACATGTTGGGATGTTTTGATCACGTGTGTAAAATTTGTCGCTGTTGGAAAACATGCTAAAGATCCTTTTACCACAGAGTCACTCTTTGGTCTCACTTCTCAATTTACATGACCTCGGGACAGGTCAAATAGAAAAAAAAAAGAAAGGAAAGGAAATTATACCAGGCTAATAAGCATGAAAAATGGAAGTGAAACAGATAGTCCTCGACTTACAGAAGTTCGTTTAGTGACCGTTCAAAATGGCAACGGCACTGAAAAAAGTGACTTCTGACCCTTTTTCCACACCTAGGACGGTTGCATATCCCCATGTGATCCAAATTCAGATGCCTGTCAACCGATTCACATTTATGACGGTCGCAATGTCCTGCGGTCACTTGATCAGCTTTTGCGACCTTCTCACAATGGGAGTGAGAAGAGATTCACTTAACGACCATTGTTACTAATTTAAACGACTGCCGTGATTTCCTTAACAACTGCATGAAGAAAAGTTGTAAAATGGGGCAACACTCGCTTAACAAATGTCTCACTTAGCAACATACATTTTGGGCTCGGTTGTGGTCATGAGTTGAGGATTATTTATACGTGACATTCCCCTTTACCTGTCCTTGTTTAGGATGGGGGAAAATATATATATATATATTTCAAAAGCTGGAGAATATCGAAGAAAGTCCCCGGAGGAATAGCAAAATGAAAATGTCAGCTACCGTATTGTTTGGCCTTTAGCAATACGCAACCTTTTCCCCTCCTTTGTGTGGCTGCTTGTATGAGTGATGTTCGGTTTTAGCTTTGAAGAAAAAGTACAGCTGTCCTCTGGGAAGCCCGAATGTTGCTTTCATACCGATCTTTGAGGACGTCCAGATTTTGGCAATGAAGACGGTAGCAGGAGAAGGATTCCTCTTTTTGATGTCTTTTTGAAAAATCTTTTCCCATGGAGATTTTAAGAAGATGTCTGCTCATTGCTCAATTTCTTTTTAGCCTGAAATCCGTTCTCCTTTCCTTCCTTCCTTCCTTCCTTCCTTCCTTCCTTCCTTCCTTCCTTCCTACC
>JANHFL010178023.1:0-10126 GCA_032468155.1 Oxyrhabdium leporinum
AAAACTGAAAAAATTTTATGTATAAAACTCTTTCAATAAAAAAAAAAAAAGATAGCTGCATCTGCGCTGGAATTAATACATCCTATTATATTCCTGCAGCATTTATATTATCTCGGAAATTCTGCAACCAAGGAGAGAGACGGATAACATGAATGGGGTGTGTGTTTGTCTTGATTCCAAGTGGGTATTGGCGTGTGTGTGTGTGTGTGTGTGTGTTTGTGTGCCCTCACGCATCTTTCCAAGTAGTTGTGAACAGCTACACTGCATGCAGTCTGCACAACTACAGGCCAAGCCGAAGCAAATGTTATTTCTTAGACTTTTCAGAGTAAAGTTTACTAAGGCATAATTACTGTAGGCAGGCTGGTATCCTGGCTTCATTTTTGTTTTGTTTTGTTTTTTTCTGTTTTTACTCCACAATGTTGTGTTCCTTGAGGGAGGTAACTTGATATCCTCAAAAAAAAAAAAAGGCAGGGTGAAAAACATAGCTGTGTTTTAAACAACTGGCAGAGACTGGAGGAATGGACGAGCACTCCCTCGGAGTTGCTAACATGCTATTTTAAGGAGGCAGAAGAGGGCTGGCTCAGAATTTTATTCTTTGGGCCTTCAGGCAGTTTTTGGCTGCAATTCTCAAAATCAGAAAAGGATTTGCTAATTTGTTATTTACATTCAGCTTCTGCTGGAATGATTTTTGAGCGCTGGTTTTTTAGGACTGCATGGGCAGAAAAATCCTGTTTTGTTTTAAATAGTGGATCACAGTTGAAAACACACACACACACACACACACACGTTTTCTCTTCGAAAGAGAACGTTTTCCGGATGTGCAAGGGTTTTCCTTCCCCTTTTTATTGGAGAATCTTTTAATCAATGCCATTTCGCTTCCAGCTCAAATTCCCGGAAAGAAAGCCTGTGGCCCGGAGCCTTGCTTTTTCACCACTGAAGCAGGAGCTTCTGCAAAACCTCTGCGAAAAAGCATCCAGTAACAACACCCATCTTGCGACTTGATTTATTTAACTCGACGTGGTTGTAGTACCCTCCTCGCTTCCAGACAAGCCGGCCTTGCAGCCCTTAGCTCCCTTACTATAATTAACTTGGAGCCATCGCGGATCTCGGTCCGCATACGCTTAAGAGAGGCTCAATTATAGACAAATCTTCGGGCCCAGCATTTGTTCCTCGGAGCCAGAAACGTCTTCGAAGGGGACTTTGCTTTTGCTTTGCATCTAAAAATAGGGAAACGCGGGGAGTCTTCGACTTCCGACCCCAGCAGAGCCCAACGTTTCTGTTGGTAAGCGAGTTTTGCCCCATTTTGTGACCTTTCTTGCCACAGCCGTTAAGTGTATCACTGCAGCTGTTAAATTAATAACGCGGTTGTTAAGTGAATCCGGCTCCCCCCCCCCTTGACTGTGCTTGTCGGAAAGACACCAAAGGGGATCACGTCACCGTGGGACGCAGCAGTGGTCATAAGTACGAAATTATTCCAACCTGAGACACGTCCCGTTCCTTGGTCTCGTAGTAGACAGTTTGCTTTTACGCCTCGGAATTGTTTGACTCCTGGTTGACCGTCCCAGGGAGAATTGTCGTTTCCGAGGCATTAAACGCGCCCTCATCCTAAAAAGATGGGCCAGCGCTCACGTGAAGACCTGGCCAAGCCAACGAAGGGGTCTCATCGTACACAATTCGATTCGATTTGATTTGATTTGATTTGATTTTGCCGTCAGTGGCAACGCAACTTTCATCTACACGAGGGGCCGGCTGCTTAAGATTCCCGAACATTTTGACAGCACATCCTCACTTCTCTTTCTTTCCCCGAATCAATGCAATGCTTTTACGTTTGCAATGCCTGCAACTCCCTTATGCTAAGGGCTTGTCGGACGTCACCAGTTCCTTCTGCACCCATCTGGGATCGTCATCGTGTCCCCACGATGTGTGAACGCTAAGAGGGGTTTTTCTCCACCCCGGCATATTGATTTCTGACGCTCGGCTGCGGTAGGGCAGCCTACAATACAGAATACAATACAGAAAGTTGTCAACTTACGGCCGTGGCTTTGTAGCCAGGGAGAGAAATGACTCTTCGCTCAAACCATTGGCCGCAAATGCCATTGCAATTGGGCAACTCAGCATCCCAATTCGGTCTTGTAGTTTCTATTTCTTTCCCCCCCTTTTTTTTTTTTTTGCAGGGAGCACTTAATAAAACCGGTGGAACAGTTTGCCACCAAAAATCGTGAGCGCTCCATCACTGGAGGTTTTTAAGAAGAGCCTGGACAGTCATTTGTCTGAGATGGCATAAGTTCTCCTGCTTGAGCAGGGGGCTGGACTAGAAGACCTCCAAGCACCCTTCCAGTTCTCTTCTCTTCTCCTACTTTGCGGAAACGATTTGGTGCTGACAACAGATTTCTTGTTGGTATCTCTTCGCTAGTTTAAAGTCTCTGTTATTTATTTTTAACCCTCGTTCTCCTAACAGCGACTCGCTGGGTTTCCATTTTCCGTTCTTTTTTTTTTTTTGGCACTGGCCTGGGTGACACCATTATTGGAACTAAAAATCTGGTTCTCCAAATAACTTTTAGCAGCAGAAAGAGGTGTAATATATTTAGGAGATAAAGTGGCAACTTTGTGTGTGTGTGTGTGTGTGGAAATATTGCAAAAGGGAACCCCTATATAAAACTGCTGGTGGGCGAAGTCCAACTAAAACCGATGCCGCCTCCTCGCTGCTCTGGATCCATCCTATTTAACCTGTCGTCTTCTCTGGTCTCTTTTCTCAGCAGGTCTTCCCCGCCCTTCCCCAGCATGGCCTCTTCTTCCTCAACGCCTCGATGCAACTCAAACTCCTTGGAAAACGCCTCCATTAAAAAAGTGAGTGTCCTCCCGGGCTTCTTCTTTTAAGTCAGGTATTTCATAATTCGATGCTGCGTGCGGTTTACACCCACAGGATGCGCGGGACAAAAGAGCTGATCTTGTCACTTCTCCCTCTCAGCCCGTGAAAGATGGAACTATCTGGGAACACAAGGAAGAAATCCCTCGTCTGCCAGGGGAAACCAGAGTCACAGGTAAACACGGACTCCGTAGTTCTCAACTTACAACCATCCCTTGAACGCCTGTCCTCATCACAGCGATGAACCGACCGGTCCTTGTACTTAACAAGCGTCTCAGCATCTCCAGTCGGGCCATTAAAATGTAGGCGCTTGTCAGTTTGTAACAGTGGAAGCATCATAAGATCGGGCGGTCGTTATCTGTGACTTTCCCAGCTGGTCTTCTGAGAAGCCCAATCAAAGGGGTGGGGGGGGTGGGGGGGGTGGAAGCAGGATTCGCTTAACAACCTCGTGCACTGCTTAACAGCCGGGCCATTTTGATTTAACAACCCCAACGATAAGGCCATAAAACCCGGCTCGACTCGCTCCACATCTGCCTTGATTAGCAACGGGAATTCTGGCCGTAAGCCGAGGACCGCTTGTAAACCGGTCGCTCCCAAACCCGGGTCATTTGTTCAGAAAGAATAAAGCTGCGTGCTGCCTAAGGATAACGCGCTCTGGCCTATCTCGGAAATAAAAATCCAATTAGGTTGTTCGGCCACCATCCAGTGATGGTTGCGTTTTTGGGAGCGTACGCAGAGTCCGTCTGGGTTGAAAGTGGCCCATTTCAAAACTATTTTGCTTTTTTAAATGCCACCGTCAGGGTACATTATAACCGTAAAAATAAAACGCAAACGCACCTCCTTCGCATTCTATGCACTTGAAATTGCCCTGTCGATTCTCCGCCATGCAATCAAAAGGAGGTTATGCTTCCTTCAGACTCGCACCGGAATCCCCTTCAATTGGCCAGAGATACAGAAATAGCTAAGTCTGTGTCTTCTCCGTAACATTCAGAGAGGATTTTGCAACTTTTACTTTGGTTTTAACCGCCACTGCAGCATTTGAGCATTTCCATCCATTGTCTGCCAGTGAAGAGCACAGGTTCTGCTCCTGCTTGAGCAGGGGGCTGGACTGGAAGACCTCCAAGGTCCCTTCCGGCTCATTCGTTCAAATACTCTCCAGAGATCTGTAAATTTTTAGAATTTCGACAGGTAAATTCGGGACGCTCTACCGTACTTGAATGAGGATGAGAAACGCGGTGGCATTTTCCTAAAAAACATTTGCCTGCCTGCCTTTCCAACTGTAAAAAGGTTACGTCAGCTACACACCGTTGCACAACACAACCTCCCCCGTCAATAATAGTTGGTATCACTCCCGGGTTCCCCGCCGGTCTCTGCCTTGGCGAGTTTCTTTCTTTATCTCGCGCTCCGGCCTCGATCCCCTGGCGAGGTTTTAAACGCGGAGCTTCTCTTTCTTCCGCAGACAAGGAGGTCATCTACATGTGTCCTTTCAACGGTCCCGTCAAAGGGAGAGTCTACATCACAAACTACAGGATCTACTTGAGAAGCGTGGAATCGGTAAGCCAAACTCCGCCGTCCGTCGCGCGTGGGAGTCAAGCGCTGCGATGCCTTTCCTGCGGGGCTGACCTCGGCCTGGGTGGCATTTCCCGCTGGCGCCATGGTCGGCCCCCCGCCTGTGGTCAGATTCCGAATGATCCCGGGGTCTCTCCGCAACGCAGTCCCAGGCTGCATTCGCAGGGGGACAGAATCGAGAATTGCCACTCCAGAACGCCTTGCCGAGGCCACACTTGGAACGGTGCCTGGAACGGGTTTATTATTAAATTAAATATTTAAAAAAAATATTAAAAAAGAAAAGAAAAGATGTTGAGAGTCTGGGAAAGAGTGCAGAGAAGAGCAACCGAGAGGATTAGGGGGCCGGAGGCTAAACCATACTGAGAACGGTGGCAGGAACTGGGCATGGCTAGTTTCGTGGGGGGAGAAAAAAAAAAAGAAGGAGTAGGGGTGACATGATAGCAGTCTTTCAGTATTTGAGGGGCTGCCCCAAAGAAGAGGGGAGGTCAACCTGTTCTCCAAAGCCCCCTGAAGGAGGGACGAGAAGCAGTGGATGGAAACTAATCAAGGAGAGGAGCAACCTGGAAGTAAGGAGGAATCTCCTGACAGTGAGGGCAATTAGTGGAACGACTGGCCACCCAAAGTTGTGGGTGATCCAACACTGGCAGCTTCTAAGATTGGACAGCCAATTGTCTGACATCGAACACAGTCTCCTGCTTAAGCAGAGGGTTGGACTGGAAGACCTCCGAGTGTCCCTTCCGGCTCTGTTGTTTTGTTTATTCTTCCCCCCCCCCCAACCTTCTTCCCGTGATGAGAACGGAGTACGGATCGATGGCTTGTTTTCTTCCCTGGAAGGAAGTCCGTTCAGCATAATAACCGGAATGGAAAACGGGACACTCTTTAAGACGGGCAGCAGATGCTTTTAAGCTACATTCTTCCTTTCAATCCGGGGCTTTAGACTTTGTGTTTCGACTTGCCCACAAGTGCATCGGGATTCCAGAGGAGATTAAGGGCTCTGGAGACCAATCTTTTAGCCTGATGCTATCTTTGAAGCCTGAGTCACGCGTGGCTGTGCGATCTCCTGCCAGAATAAAGAACCGAGTAGAGCAGCCCCAACGTACTGCTCAGCCCAAGGGACACTCACCCGCCCTCTTTTTTTTATTTCTGGAGTTCTGAAAGCTCTGCTGATATTCCTCGACTTACAACCGTAATTGAGCCCGCCGGTCAGTCGTTCCGGTCATTAAGTAGGTCACCACACGACCCCGCCCAGTTTTAAGGTGCTTTTTTTTTTTTTTTTGGCCGTCACCGTAAAGGAAACGCCGCGGTCAGGAAATAAACACCACAGTCGTTAAACGAACCAATCCACCAAGGCTTTTTTTGTTGCTGCTGTTGCCAGAAACCAGAAGGAAGTCTCAATTTCCAGCCAAAATCGTAAATATCATACGTGGTTTCCGAGCACCCTACATGACGACACGTGACCGCCAAGGTGCCGGTTGTCAGAATTTTGAATCGGGGTTGTAAGTAGCCCTGGGAAGGTCCGTTGTAACTTCAAACAGCCACCAACTACTCCTAAGTCAAGGACTGCCTGTGCTTCCCTTTTTATATCCTCCTTTGATGACAAGTGCGCTCTTGAAACATCCTGGGATTTTTGCCGTTGCAGTAGGTAGCAATTTAGTAGATATTTATTAAATGTTTTATGTTGACGGTTATTTTATACTTATGCTTCTCGCCTCATTGGCCCATTAAGGCTGTGGGTTTGTTTTTTTTTAAATCCGACAGCGCCCGTCCCATTAAATTGATATCTTTGTTAACTTTCAAGATGCAAAGTGTTTTATGACAAACAGAGGTACTGAAATTCAATCTGCTAGGAATCCTTCGCTTTAACGTGAACTTCGCCTTTTTTTCGTCTGCTCAGGATCCGACAGTGGTATTAGACGTGCCTTTAGGGGTTATTACAAGGATTGAGAAAATGGGGGGCGCTTCGAGCCGAGGAGAGAATTCGTACGGCTTGGATATTACTTGTAAGGTAAGACTTCAAAACAATGTTGATATTTTCTTATATGAGATCATGTATCCCAGAGAATTAGGGGAAATAAGGATTTTCCCCACAACGACAGCCCTGTGAGGTGGGTTGGGCTGAGAGAGAGGGACTTGTAAACAGGTGAATTTGAACAGAGTTCTTAAAAAGATAAATCATGTCCTTTTAACGACCCTATAATCCCTTTTGGGGTGGAGTCTGGGCAACTGAATGGAGCAGAGTGTTTACTGGCCGGATGCCCTTCCTGTCGCCAGCGCGGAGTTTTATTCAGATAAGTTCACATTGTGCCCATAGAGAAATATCTGCCTCTTCCTAGGATCGAACTCACAGCCTCCTGATTGTGAGGCGAGAGCTCCACCTCTAGGCCACCCCACCACTCTTAAAAAGAGAAATACCTGGTAGGACCAAAGTCTGCAGATATCATGAAAAAAGGGGCTACGTTGCCCATCTCTTCACGAAGCCACTAGACCAATTACCTAACCTTAATCCGTGATTGCAGGCGTTCGTTTAAAAAGCACGGCTTGTTTTAAATTTTTAGGATATGAGGAATTTACGCTTCGCTTTGAAACAAGAAGGTCACAGCAGAAGAGATATATTTGAGCTCCTGACAAAATATGCTTTTCCACAGTCGCATAACTTGGTAAGCTCTTTTGAATTTGTCCTGTAGCTGCGGGTTCCTTTTTTGCCTACTGTATATAAAGAGCAAATCTGGGAACCAGCTTTAGCTTTTCTGCCTGCTCTAATACTGTGCGTAGAACTGAAAACGTTTAGAAATGGCAAAGATAATCTTGACAGATAATGGGAGTATGGTATTCATTAGGGTGTCTACTAGCAGGTGCCTACTAGTTCAAAGTTAATGGTTGAGTTCAGGGCTATTACTCCGGGGGGGGGGGGGAAAGGACTCCTCTTCCTAAAGGACGTAACATGCTTTATGTTTTGGCTTCTGTTTATCTTTTGGGGCGTTGCTCAACCTCTCAAGGTTTTCTCCTTTAACGAGAGAGATAAATTCACTTTGGCTTTTTTCGTTTCTCTTGAATAAAATAAAAGCAAGTTTTGGATGAGAAGGTTTTAACCCTTTGGGGTAATGAGGAACATAAGCCAAGCAAGCTTGTTCGCAAACCCAGGCAAAGAATTTGGCCTCTTGAATCTCTTTTCTTCCTTTGCGGTTCCATTTGCTAATTTTTCTTGTTATCCTCTCAGCCTTTCTTTGCTTTTCTGAATGAAGAGAAGTTTGCGGAAAGTGGTTGGCTGGTTTATAATCCCATGGTTGAATACAGAAGACAAGTAAGCTCGTGGTTTTTTTTTTCTCTTCTCCTTTGCTTTCCTCCACCCTCATTTTTCAGGTTTGCTGTCTCTCTCCCTATATATTTCTGTTCTGTGGCCAAATTGAACTGGATAAACAGAAAATAGGAAGCAGGCTAATTTTTGTTTTTAAGATATGAGCCAGGCTAGTGAAGTGGGATGGATAAATAACCAGGAAAGTATATCACCTGGAACAGATTTTTATAAAATAAAATATTGATGTTCTGTGTTACAGCGTTCATTTTTTTTAGCCTTGCATTGTGTTATAGAGAATAAAGAATTTGGTTCAGGCTTAAAGAAAAGCCAAGAATTCAGATCAGCGGATATGCTGGTTTATTTATTCATTACGTTTATATACTGCCCATCTCACTCTGCCAAGCAGTTCTTACATGTAAAGAGATGGGTGTCATTCATTTTATTCATCCCACTTGGAACGAAGGAGAAATTTCAGAATCGAACTTTGTCTAGAGGCCTGTAAGGTCATCTTGTCTTGAGCAATTAGCTTTACTGTCTGAGCACGGAAGCTTCCTCAATGTCATTTATTCTTCAATGTGTAATAAATATTTAAATCACAAAAGGAGTATATTGGCTTGCCAGATGTTGCTGAGCTTGAATTCCCGCCAGCATAATGGATGGTCAGGGAACCTGGGAGTTGTAGGCTGACGTAGGAGAAATTCTGAGTTCCTTTAAACAGGAGGCTGGCACAACCTCACTGAAACACAAATGGGTTTATTGATTGATCAACAAAGACAAGCCCAAAGAGAGGAGAGATTATAGTCCCTTCTTAAATCTTAAGCAAATGACAATAAATTTGGCAACTCTCTTCCGTCCAGAACATCTGGCTTCCCACACATGTTGTAGAGTGAGGTGCTTCCCCTTAGTTACTTCCCGTTGCTATTTTTAGTACTCTTTGGGGCAAGTCTTTAAAAAAAATGACGTTTTTTTTCCTGTAGAAGAATGACATTCATTCTTTTCTTCTTTTTTTCCCAACAATGAATGTCAGACGCTCCTGTGTGTATCCCAATACTTCTAATAAGCAAAACATTCCTGTGTTGCCAAGTAGGCTCATGATAACATTAATAAAAAGAGCGAAGAAAAAACCTGGTGGCATTTTGCCTTCAACCTCCCATCTGCTACTCTGGGTCCCCAACCGTAGAGACACTCAACAATAAGTTGGTGGCCTGTTGCCACCCTGTGGCCATCATAATGCACAAACCGTCCCTCATTGCTTATTGTCATCTTGTTCGGGCGACAAAATGGCCGGCAAAGACCATCTTGGTTCTCTCAACAGGGCTTGCCTAACCTCCAGTGGAGGGTCACCTTCCTCAACGAACACTATGCGCTCTGCGACACCTACCCATCCCTCCTGGTGGTGCCGTATAATGCCACAGACGAAGATCTCAAGAAGGTTTCTGCTTTCCGATCCCGGTGTCGAATCCCGGTAAGTGACTTCGGACTCTAAAAAAAATTAGTCTCTCCCCCTCTCTCTCTCTCCCTCTCTCTCTCTCCCTCTCTCTCTCTCTCTCTCTCTGACAGCTCCACTCCCTCTTCCCCCTTGGAGCTCTCAGCTTGCCTTGATGCCGACCCTGACTCCCACGCCTCCTCCTCCTCCTCCTCCTCTGATTCGACTGCTGGAGGGGCCGGAGTCCGGCAGGCCACAACACTGTTGTAAATCGAGGACTAACTGCGCGCTGTGGAAAGCCACCGGGGCTCTGATGGAGTATCTTCTCATGTGCTCCCTTAGGTGTTGTCCTGGATCCATCCGGAGACCCAAGCTGTCATCACACGCTCCAGCCAGCCCCTTGTGGGCATGGGCGGCAAAAGAAACAAAGACGACGAAAGGTACCTGGAAATCATACGGGAAACCAACGGCCAGCTCTCCAAGCTGACCATCTTCGACGCCAGGCCCAACGTCAACGCCGTGGCTAACAAGGTACCCCAGCCTCCCTCTTCGTCTCTCCCTCTCGAGGTTTTACCCCCTCTGGAGATCTCCAGGCACGCTGACTCAAAAGACTCTCCTGGCTCTTGGCCTTCTGAAAATTGTCCTTTTAAATACATCCCCAGATTTGGAAAGCACTAGCTTGAAGGAAGGAATGGCTAAGACTTCGAAGCGCTTTCTGGATGCTTGACAGGCAGAGTCAGCGTTCGCGGTTAACCGAGTCGCTATCCTGTCGTCACAGCCACACAATCTGCTGGGCTGTGGGGAGAAAGCGACTTCCTGCTAGCGAGATTTAAAGTCCGGGCGTCGGAAGGATGAGCTATGAGGCTTACTTTCTTTTTTCTTCTTCTTACTTTCTTTTTTCTTCTTCTTCTTCTTCTTCTTCTTCTTCTTCTTCTTCTTCTTCTTCTTCTTCTTCTTCTTCTTCTTCTTC
>JANHFL010178163.1:0-10124 GCA_032468155.1 Oxyrhabdium leporinum
GCAGAGGGTTTTAATGGCCGGATGCCCTTCCTGTCGCCAACGCGGAGTTTTGTTCAGCAGATACATTCTCACTGTGTCTCACTGTGACCGCAATGGAGCCCCACCATTTCTGCTGCTAAGGTGAGACAGTGGTTAAGTGAGTTCGGCTCCATTTTGCGACCTGCCTTTGCCACGGTTGTTGAGTGAGTCGCTGCAGTTGTTAAATTGCTAACGCGGTTGTTAAGCGAATCTGGTTTCCCCGTTGTTGGTCAGAAGGTCGCGAAAGTGGATCACGTGATCCGGGGACCATCATAAAAATTTAAGCCAGTTGCTAAACATGTGAATTTTGATCGCAGGACCATGGGGATATTGTAACGGTCGTTAAGTACGAAAAATGATCACTTTTTTCCGTGCCATTGTAACTTTGAATGGTCACCAAATGGACTGTTGTAAGTTGAGGACTACCGGTAATGGAAAATATGTGGCCTACCATTTGAGAGGCAGTATAACCGTGTCCAGGATCTGCTGTTTTTTCCCTTCACTTTTTAATATCTTGCTTTTCTTTCCAGTTTTTAAAAGTTCACCCAGAATTGGCTAGGGAATTCTGGGAATTGAAGTCCATAGCTGATAGCTGGGGAATTCTGGGAACAGAAATCCATAGCTGCTGGCTGAAGAATTCTGGGACTTGACGTCCAGATCTGATAGCTGAGGAATTCTGGGAGTTGAAGTCCATAGCTGCTGGCTGGGGAATTTTGGGAGTTGAAGTCCATAGCTGCTGGCTGGGGAAATCTGGGAGTGTATAACATCTTATAATTGACATAATTGAGGAATGCTCTAATGGATGCTTTTAGCCCATAGCCCTGGGATCTCCTGGTGGTCTCTCTTCCAAGCATTTAGAAGGCCCAAAACCTTGCTTAGTTCCTGGACCGAAAGTCTGCCAGATGCTACCGACCCCAGCCAATAATCCTAGTTGCTATTTTTTATTTAGCACAAAAGTATGTAGGGCGCCCTGAGTTTTTCAATGCCTCAAAATGGCTGACTAAAAATACTGGTGACAGGATAAAAATTACTCCGTTCTTAAAATGCAGCCAAACCCAACATGATTCATAGCGAGGCCAACCAGAAAGTAATTAAAGCCTTTGAAATAAAGACTTTTTAATGTAAAGGTTTTTAAAAAGGCACAGAGGATGAACATAACAAGCTGTGCCCAGAAATCCAGCTGGACTAGAGAGAGAGACTCTTGAATTTTTATTTTTATTTTTTTTTGGGTGTGTGGGTGTGTCCCTCTTCAGAATCGGGATGGGACACCACCAGGTGATCCCACGGCTGTGGGGGCTGACTGGGAATTATTTTTACAAAAATGTATTAAAAAAGCAACAATAAATTTTCTGGTTGCCGACTTCGTCAGCTGGATGTGAGCTCACAACAGTTGCAAAGTCATTGTTGCTTGAAAGAAATTTTTATCTGCTTTGTGTTGCCTGGGATTAACCTGGGTGCTTCTGTGTATATTTTGGCTATCAGCTGAGTATAGGGGAGGGGTCCCTGGTGGCCTTGGGGGGGGGTCTCTGAAGTATGTGGAACATCCTCAGAGCGTGATTGTGACTCACTGGCCTAAATAGGTAAAATTCAGCTTTCTCTGGGCTAAAATTTAACCCACCCTCAAGGACTGCAACTGCACAATCGCATTGATATCGTACACAGGCAGCCCTCGACTTACAACCACTCATTTAGTGACCGTTTGCAGTTGCAACGGCACTGAAGAAAGTGGCTTATAACCGTTTTTCACACTTGTGACCATTGCAGCATCCCCCCGCGGTCACGCGATTTAAAATTCAGGTGCTTGGCCACTGACTCACATTTATGACGGATGAAGTGTCCCTGGGGGGGGGGTGTCACGTGTGATCCACTTTTGCGACCTCCTGACGAGAAAAGTCAATCGGGGAAACAAGATTCCCTTAAACAGCCGTGTTGCTAACTTCACAAGTGCAGCGATTCACTTCACAAATCTGGCAAGAAAGGTCGTAAAATGGGGCAAAACCCACTTAAACAAAGTTCTCGCTTGGCAACATAAACGTGGGGCTCCATTGCGGTCGTACGTTGAGGACTTACACAACCATTCATTTAGTGACCGTTCGAAGTTACAGTGACACTGAAAAAAGTGACTTGTGATCGTTTTTCACACTTACGACCATTTCAGCATCCCTACGGTCAGGTGATCGAAATTTGGACACTTGGCAACTGGCATGTACTTATGACGGTCGCAGTGTCCCAGGGTCATATGATCCCTTTTATGACCCTCTGGGAAGGAAAGTCAATGGGGAAGCCAGATTCACTTAACAACCCTGTCAGTGGCAAGAAAAGCCATACATGGGCCAAAACTCACTTAACAAACGTCTCACTTAACAACAGAAATGTTGGGCTCATTTGTGGTCGCAAATCGAGGACTACCTGTATTTAATTTTTCCAGCTAATATTATTTTCCCAATTTTCCCAACACACAGAAACATCTACCAGTAAATATACAATATAGAGAAAGTCTGTTGAACTCAGATGGGCTCATTTCTGAGTAAGCGTGTACAGAATTTCTCTTATTAGGCAATATACAGTATTTTATTGTGAATACTAGTTGATTGTTCTTTTAATTGTGCCTAACAACTGATATGCAATTCCTGCACACAATTGATCAGTGAGAGAAAGGGATATTCTTTCCTTCCTGCAGGCCTTATCAATGTAATTAATAAAGAAATTTTTAAAAATTTAAAAATCCCATTTTTCTTCCCCATTACAGTAATTCTTTAAATCCAGTAGTTTTTATATAGTAACCAGATCGGTTAAGTTCAGGGGGAGAAGATGAAATGGCATACGATAAAAAAAGAGGCAAGATTTGTAGAAATATAATATATAACAATTTTATATAACATTAACATCAAAAAGCAATTCCAAGCATTTTTAAAATGCTAGACAGAATTAAAAACACTTTTAATTCAGCACTTCAGAAGTCAAGGGAGCAAAAACTTCGTTCGTAACTTCCCAGACGTTAAAAATAAATCCTCAAATCTCATGAAACTATCTTTATTTGGCAGAAATAATAAAGCCTTTTAATTACAAAAGAATTGTTTGCCTACATTGTCCAGAATGCCTTGCTTCCAGCCCTCCCTCACGCGCGTGCGCACTCTAGAAGGGCCTTTTATACGCTTGCGCAGAACCATCTCAAGGGCTAAGTTTCTCGCGAGCTCAGAAGGTTCCCCTTTCGTTCTTCTGAGGGACCTGGAGGCCTTTTTCACTTTCTCCGCATGCGCGGTGAAGAGCGCGACCCAGCGGCTGTCGAGAGTTATTGCAAGCTATATAATAGTTACTTTGCCAATTGAATTGGCGCATGCGTATATCTTCGATCTCTGGAGGATTCGTGGGTTCGAGTCCCATTTCCCCCCCAAAAAATGTTCGCACCAGGAGCAAAACGTTAGGATAAAGAAGTGGCAGTAGAAATTATTGCTACTATTATTCATAATCGCGATAACATTAATGTTAATAATAACCAAAGAGATGCTGCTGTTATTAATAATAACAATGTCCCTTTGATTATTTGCAAAAGCATAATCTAATTTTTTTTTTATTCTAAAACAAGCAAAAGGCCAGGAGGAAAAGACACAGCTGCCTTTTCATTATAGGGTAACCTCTGTGCAGCATAACCATAGTTTGTTAAATTAACCCAGATGCCAGAGTAAATTATTATTCCTGTGCCATTAACTAACCATGATAGCTAATTTGCACAGCATCCAAATAAGCCAGGATCAGGCCCCTTGGCTTATGATTTGACTCGATACCTGACAATGGGGATATAATGACACAAAATGGGTCGGTCTTCTTTCTCCAAACCAGGCAATTGAATGCATGCAATGTTTTCTCCCCCCCCCATCCTTTCCCCTTCTGTTCTTTTCCTTTTTATTCCTTTTTATTCATGTTCTTTTCTTCCTTTCTGCCATCTTTCTTCCCTCCCTACTTTCTCCCTTTTGTCCTTCCTTTCTCTTGTCCTTATTTTCATTCCTTTTCCACATTCTTTTCTTTCTTCCATCTTTCTTCTCTTCCTCCTGTTCTCCCCTCATTTTCCTTTCCTTTCCTTTCCTTTCCTTCACTCTTTCCTATCCTTCCCTTCCTCATCTATATACTTCCTTTCCTTTCCTCTCTTTTCCTTTCCTTTCCTTTCCTCTCTTCCTTTCCTTTCCTTTCCTTTCTTTGTATCCCACTTTTGTTATTTTTACAAACAACCCAAGATGGTCAACATATCCAACACAGCTTCCTCCTCCTATTTTCTCCCCAACAACCACCCTGTAAGGTGGGTTGGGCTGAGAGAGGGGGACTGGCCCAAAGTCACCCAGCTGCCTCTCATAACTAAGGCAGGACTAGAACTCCCGGTCTCCCGGTGACTGGCCCAAAGTCACCCAGCTAGCTTTCATGCCTAAGGCAGAACTAGAACTCACCGTCTCCTGGTGACTGGCCCAAAGTCACCCAGCTGCCTTTCATGGCTAAGGCAGAACTAGAACTCACCGTCTCCTAGTGTTTGGCCCAAAGTCACCCAGCTAGCTTTCATGCCTAAGGCAGAACTAGAACTCACTGTCTCCTGGTGACTGGCCCAAAGTCACCCAGCTGCCTTTCATGGCTAAGGCAGAACTAGAACTCACCGTCTCCCCCTTTCTAACCGGGTGCCTTCACCACTAGGCCAAACTGGTCTATTTCTCTCCACCTCTGATGATGATGAGTTCAGACATTGCAACAACTGTTCCCTGATAAGCATCTCCCCAATATGCTAAATGGGCAGCCGGGGTGGGAGGTTGGGTGGGTCTATTTTTTTTCCCCTTTCTTCATTATTTTTTTCTTTGTCCCTCGTTCTTTCTCCTCCTTTTGACCTACCAATTTCTACCTTTTCCTGACCTCTTTTGCATTCAGCAAGGGGACAAAGCCATTTCTGCCCAGCTCTGCATTTTGAAGACATCGGGATATTGTTTATCGTATTCATTTACGAAGGAATATTAGAATATTATTCATATTATTCATAGTCGCTGTGTATTTTGCATTGGAGGCATTTGTCACATCTGTACATGCTTCCTTGAAAGAACTGGAAATTGGTTATATATGAAATTCTGTGGGAATATTTCCAAACACTTTTCCTCTTGGCTGACGTTTTTATTTTCATTTTCAGAGATTTATGCCTCCTATTTACCTCAGTCCTGATACACACGCTGCTTTAACTACAGGGGGTCCTCCACCTACAACGGTTCATTTAGCGACCGTTCAAAGTTACAACGGCACTGAAAAAAAGTGCCCACGCTAATAACCGTTGTTGCATCCCCGTGGTCACATGATTTATATTCAGCGCTTGGCAACTGACTCACATTTATGACGGCCGCAGTGTCCCGGGGGGCATGTGATTCCCGACAAGCGCAGTCAACGGGAAAGTCGGATTCACTTAACGACTGTGTGACTCATTTAACAACTTGCACTAACAAAGGTGGCAAGGAAAATTGTAAAATAGGGGCAAAACTGACTTAACAAATTTCTCGCTTAGCAACGTACATTCTGGACTCAATCATGGTCGTAAGCTGAGGACTACCTGTGCCTATTAATTTTTACTGGTAAAAAGTCCACCTCTGGAACCTAAGTGAGCCACCTTGAGATTTCAACCACCGGGTGGGAAGCAGGTGCGAAGCAGATGCAAGATAATTATATTTAAATATAATTAATCCTAGAAATACAGGCAGTCCTCAACTGATGAAGAGTGAGCCCAAATGTCTGTTGTTAAGTGAGACCACAAGTGAGCCCAACGTCTGTTAATAGAGACCTCTGAGTTTTGCCCCATTTTACAACCTTCCTTGCGACAGCTGTTAAGTGAATCACTTGCAGTTGATAAGCTAGTAAGCTGGTTGTTAAGTGAATCTGGCTTCCACCACTGACTTTGCTCATTGGAAGGTCGCAAAAGGGGGATCACTTGACCTTGGGACCGGTATGAACCAGTTTGCCAAATGCTTCAGTTTTGACCGTAGGGATGCGGTAATGGTCATAAGTGAAAAACGGTGATAAATCAACTTTTTCGATGCCGTTGTAACTTTGAACAGTCATAAGTCGAGGACTAACTGTATGAAGTAAAGATGAGATCCCCAAGGATCATCTAGTAGTCCAACCCTATGTATACAGGTAGTCCTTGACTTACAGCCATCTTTAATGATGGTTCAAAGTTACAACGGCACTGAAAAAAATGACTTGTTGTTTTTCACACTTACGACCGTTGCAGCAGCATCCCCATGGTCACACAAAATGTGGGCATTTGGCAACTGGCGCGGATGTGCAGAGCGACCCCCCATTTGTGACCTTCCCAGCTGGCTTACGTCAAGCCAAGTCAATGGGGGAAGTCAGGCTCGCTTAACAATATCATGATTCACTTAACAAACCGCAGCAGATTGCTTAGTCACTGTAACAAAAAAAAACAAAACAGAACTGTTTTAAAATAGGCTGCAATTCGCCTAACTGCCACCTTGCTTAGCAACGGAAATTTGGGGTTCACTTCTGGTCCTATTCTGGCCCAGCTCCCCAATCACAACAGACCTTCTGACGTGAACTCAAAAGATTCCTTTATTAGGAACGCCGCCAGCCCCGGCATAGAGCTTCTCCCTCAATGCAAGTTAATGAGTCTGTCCAGCAGGGAGATAAATAGTTGTCTGTCATATCTATTCCTCTCCGCCCCTTGCCTTTCATCCCCAGAGCTAGGGTGGGGCTTTGCTAGCAACGGTGGCTCTTCCGTCCCAAGGACCGGCCCGTAGATTTCCACTGCTCTCCTCTCCTCTGCTCATTCGTGTGTCAGGCACTGGACCCAGCTGTTCCTCTTCCTCATCAGCCACCTCCAGACCTGGGAGCTGTTGACTCTCCACCTGAGGGTTGACAGATGGCCCAGGCTCCGCCTCTGTCTCTCTGACAGCTCCAGTCCCTCCTCCCCCTCGGAGCTCTCAGATTGTCTGGATGCTGGCCCTGACTCCCACGCCTCCCCTGATTTGGCTGCTGGAGGGGCCAAACAGGTCCTAAGTAAACTTGGGAGGTACCCAAGGATCATCTAGCCCAACCGCCTGCAATGGGCCCAAAAGCTAACTAAACCACCCTTGAGTGATGCTTGCCTATGGAGCCAGAATTTTTGCATGCATTCAGCGCCTCGCCGTTGAAACCAACCATTCGGCAGGATGACGGGTCTCTGTGAATTTCTGTTTGTGTATTCTTCGTCTCCTTCCGAGCTCGGAACATAGGCAGGGTCGGATTAGAAAAGAGACCACAAGGAAAGCTTGGGGCTGCAGGTTAGACTGATTTCTTCTATACATAGAGAAAAAAGCTAAGAAAAACTTTTTAACATGTGGGAGATACTTTTAATGCCCCTGGCTTTGGCTCGGTCAAGATTTGGTTGCAAGAAAATCCGTTTATTCATATCGATAGGATGGTTGCAGGGCCATCTGCACAGAGGATAGATTGAAAACAAGAAAGATGGCCACTCGGGCCCGATTTGAACCCACGGCCCATTTATAAAACATTCACAAGGCAGCATCTTGGTGATTTTGACACTGAGACGATAAGCTATGCTTGTGGCGCTTCTCAACCTCGGTCTCTTTCAAAAACGGGTGGATTTCAACTCCCAGAATTCCCTAAAGGGCTGGGGAATTTTGGGAGTTGGAAGCCCACCCACTAGGTAGTCCTCGACTTAACAACGGTTCATTTAGTGACTGTTCGAACAGCACCAAGGGAAAAAGCGTGACTTACGATCATTTTTCACACTTACAACCGTGGCAGCATCCCCGGAGGGGGTCACGTGACCCCCTTTTGCGACCGTCCGACTAAGCAAAGTCAACGGGGAAGCCGGCTTCACTTAATGACCGTGTTACAACTGCCCGGATTCATTTAACAACTATGGCGAGAAAAGTCATAAACACGCTTAACCAGCTTCTCACTTGGCAATGTAAATTCAGGACCCCGTTATGGTCGTACGTCGAGGACGGCCTCTTATCTGAAAGGGACCGAGGTGGAGAAAGTCTCTTCGAAAGGCACAACCGAGAGGAGATAAGGCAATCTTTCTGAAATCCGCAATTCCTGATAAAATTCCATATATATATATTTAGTTTTTCAGTCATTCGCAGGACGGTTCTAAGCGTTTGCAGGAGCCGTTTTCGAACCACGGCTCCTTCAGCTCTCTAAATTAGAGTTTCCTTCCGCTCTTTTCTTGGGCCCTGCAGCGAGTTTGGGTCGGGGGTCTCCTCCTTCCTCGTTCCCCTCCACGCTGGAGGCGTAAGGCAGTTCCACCAAGCTGGGGGCGAACGGCCCCACCACCCAAGGCAGGGGGACATTCTGTGCCACGTAGCCCACGATCTCGTCCACTGAACCCCGGGCTTTGACGATCCGTTGACAGCTCTGAGCCAACATGGGGGTGGAAGGCGCCTCTTGGCAGGAACCAGCGGCCAGGAAGGCTGCGTGGAGGCCTTCCACCGTGTGCCAGATTAGCTTGGCTTTCTCTTGGATGCCGGTGGGCAGACCCTGGAGCTGACACACGAGGGCCAAGTAGGACAGCTGCACCTGCTGAGTCAGTCCACGAAACACGGTCAGCATCTGGGATTCAACCTAGAAAACAGCACCAGAAAAATGCTTAGGAAGTGAGAGAAAAAGATGCCCTGGAAAGTTTTGACTTAAAAAAAAAAAAAAGTTTATGTGATTTCCCAAATCGGAGCTTGAATCTGCGGGGGAAGAGGAGCGGGAACTGGAGCAGGCAGAGATCGAGGGGGCGGCTTCGTTGGCTTGGGAGGAACATGGGGAGGAGCAGGGCCAGTCAGAACAGGGCTGGATTGGGACGGCTTGTAGGCAGGGAGGAACAGGGGCAGGATGACCAAGAGAGGCTAAGCAGTGAACAGGAGAGACAGAGCTCAGGCAATGAGCAGGGACCGCCCCCTCCTGATCCGAGAGCACGGAGAGTGGAGAGAAGGCGAGAACAGCACAGACTGACCCGGCTACTCGGGAGGAGAGCGCCCCGCCCCTCTTCACAAGGCACACTTGTGGACTGAGACTTAAGGAGACGCTGTGGGGAGGGGCATTTGTTGGGAACAAATGCTGAATTCCTGGGGTGCTGAGTGTCGACGTTTGAACTTTCCTGAATTCTTTGCATTCTTTCTGGATTTCTGAGTACTTTCCTTGCTCCTTTGCTTCCTGGACTCCTTGATTTGCCCTGCTGGATTTCTTGCTTTGCGGCCCCGGTGCTCACAGCATTGGGTTGGACTATTGGCAGTCAGAGGCTGCTTGAGGTGTGTGTGTGTGTGTCTCCGCCATCACTTTGCTCTGGGACTTGCCAGAAACGTGGGAGCGTTTGGGGACATTTGGAGCAATAAAGGGGCGGTTTGAACTGCCAGCTGCCTGGGTGCCGTGCCCTGGGTCATGACAGTACTTTAAAAAAAGGGTGAAGGGGAAAAAAAAAAAGAGGTTCCCCTCCCTCCTTTTTCAGTAAAGCCAAAGAATTTGAATAAAAATACAATGAACCTTGTTGATAAAAATAGTGAGACTTTGCAATGGTTATTATTTGGTGGAAATAGAAAGACATACTGCTATTTCCGTAGCCGGGGAGATAAAAAGCAGGGATGGTAACACTGACGGGTTTTATTCAAAGAGGAGAATATATTTTCATTGTGATATCCCTTCTGGATTTTGTGCTTGTGATGAAAAAAAAAATATATGGAACGTTGACTTTGGGTTTGTTGCACACAAAGATTTGTTGTTATAGAAATGGCTAGTTCTATATTAATGCGTAAAAAAGCAAAAAAGTTGAGGCTGGAGCGTTTTTATCTTGTACTGTGCTAAGAAGAGTTGGAAGCCAATGACTTTTTTTTCTTTCTTTCTCCTCCCTTATATTATTATTATTATTATTATTATTATTATTATTATTATTATTATTATTATTTGAATTTATATACCGCCCCTTTCCGAAGACTCGGGGCGGTTCACAACTGCAATTCAAACATAGATAAAATTTATTTATCTCACATACCCTTTTCCCTGATCATTTCCCTTCCCTTCCCTTCTTCCTTTCCTTTCCTTTCCTTTCCTTCCCTCCCTTCACTCTTTCCTATCCTTCCCTT